>PITA01003052.1:130131-146880 GCA_004023965.1 Spilogale gracilis | reverse complement strand
AAGGAAAATATAAGTGTTACCAAGGATGTAGAGAAATTGAAATTTCCATACATTGCTAGTGACAATATAAAATGGTGCAGCTGCTTTGGAAAACAGACCGTCAACTCTCAATGAATTATACATGGAATTATCAGAAGACCCAGCCATCCAATCTTGGCTATATACCTAAAAGATTTGAAAATGCATGTTTGCACAAAGATTTGAAAATGCGTGTCTGCACAAAGATTTGCATGGAGATGTCCAATGCAGTATTATTTATGATAAAGACAAGGTGAACATAATCCAAATATCCATCAGCTGATGAATGGATAAACCAAATGTGGCATGTCGATTGGATATCATTGTAATATTATTACATTACGTTACAATAATATCATTGCAGTGGGATGTTATTCAGCAACACATGAGAGTGAAATGCATGTTACAACATGAATGAACCTCAAATACATTAAACTAAATAGACATCAGACACAAAAGGCAACATGCGTGGTTCAATTTCAATTTTCCCAGAAAAGGAAAAGGAAGTCAGTATAGACAGAAAGATTATCTGGGCCAGAAGGGGGAATAGGACACAAATAGACACAAGGGATCTTTTTGGAAATGTTCTAAAGCTGGGTTGTGGTGATGACGGCAGCACAACTCTGACTTGTGCACGTTCAATGGCTGGAATTTATGCTATGTAAATTATACTTTTAATAGAGCTGTTGAAATAAAAGTAAAAAAGAGGAAATGAGTTGAAGGAGGGGTTCTGTCAATTATTTTTTTTCCTAGTAGGTCTTTGGCTGAAATGCAAATTTAACCACTTCCTCCCCATTGACCAGCTCTGAATACTAGTGGGGGCTGGGGGGTGTCGAGAGATCTTATCACACCCTCCTTCCAGGACCTTGGGGGCCATGCTTGGGTAAGCCATGCCCAGACCCAAAGAGCCCCCTCAAAGGACCCTTCCCTCAACACAGATCTGTTTCTGAGGGGGCTCATGGTCACTTCCATACCCCCATGGACTTTCCACCTCCAAAAGCATCTACTTTTTATTTATTTTATTTTATTTTATTTTTAAGATTTTATTTATTTATTTTGACAGAGAGAAACACAGCTAGAGAGGGAACACAAGCAGGGGGAGTGAGAGAAGGGGAAACAGGCCTCCCGCCCAGTAGGGAGCCCAGTGTGGGGCTCGATCCTGGGACTCCAGGATCATGACCTGAACCAAAGGCAGACGCCCAGTGACTGAGCCACCCAGGCGCCCCAAAAAGCATCTACTTTGGGGGCGCCTGAGTGGCTCAGTTGTTAGGTGGCTGCCTTTGGCTCAGGTAATGATCTCAGGGTCCTGGGATCAGGCCCCACATTGGGCTCCCTGCTTGGTGGGAGGCCTGTTTCCCCCTCTCCTACGCCCCCTACTAGTATTCCCTCTCTAGCTGTGTTTCTCTCTGTCAAATAAATAAAATCTTAAAAAACCGAAAAAAGCATCTACTTTTTAAACACAAGGGGTTAAGTGGCTCCCACGGCAACCTACACATTCTCTAAGTCATAGCCTGAGCACTCACTTGAAAATGAATGTTAAAAAAAAAAAAAAGAAAAGAAAATGAATGTTGGATTAAGCCACTCCTCTGATGAAAACCTCAGATGACTTCCGGTATCCCTGGGAACCAGATCTACTGTCCTTGCTGTCCTGCCAGGGTCCCAGGCGGTGTGTACGTGCTGTATGACTCCTGGCCCACCCCCCTCTATTCCTTAGCTTGGTTGCTCTGTTCCACTGCGCTGTTCTTAAGTTCCTGGAGTCAGCTCCATTCCTTCCTGCCTCGGCGCCTTTGGACCTCCAGTGCCTTCTGCCTCAAATGTTTCCATTATGGCTGGGTCCTTTCTGTCCTCCAGTGTGTCCCTAAATGTTCCTGCCTTGATGTCTCATCGGTTTTCTATGACATTTAGTACGCTTTGCATTTCTTTTTTTCCATTAGTTCTTTTTGTGTGTCTCTCTCCGTTAGCATATAGGCTGCACGAGTGCTGTCACTTGTGTGTATTTCTGTGGGATAACCCCAGTACATAACCAGGGGCTGGCTCAATATCGATGGGCACAAGGCAAGGAGGGGAGACAGGCTGACCTGCTGGACCGGTGGATAGAAGGGTGGATGAGTGGGTCAGTAGGTGAATGGCTGGGTGGAGAGAACGGTAGGGTGGCAGGAGGGGTTGAATATCCTTAGTTTAATATACATCCAAAAGCGGTATAGTGAGCCATCAAGAATGTATGCTTGGGAGCTCGAAGTCTGAGCTCAAATCCCAATTCTGCCACTCACTAGCTGTGTGACCTTGGACAAGTTATTTGCCCTCACTGAGTCTCAATTTCCTTTTTTGTAAAACAAGGACAAGGACGATGATGAGTTTTGTTTTTTTAAAGACCTATTTATTTAGCCAGGCAGAGGGAGAGGGAGACTCTCAAGCAGACTCTGTGCTCAGCACCTGATGTAGGACTTGATCCTATGACCCTAAGATCATGACCTGAGCTGAAACCAAAAGTCAGATGCTTAACTGACTGTGCCACCCAGGTGCCTCCAATGATGAGTTTTCAGTAAGATGATGTATCTTTAAAGGCATTAAAAACCCTGTCACAGGGGCACCCAGATGGCTTAGTTGGTGGAGCAGGAGCATGCTCTTCATCTCAGGGTTGTGGGTTCGAGCCCCACACTGGTTGTAGAGATTACTTAGAAAATAAAGTAAGAATTTTAAAGACTGACACAGGGTAATCTCTCTGCAAATTGTAGTTCCATTGTACTATTCCTTTTCTTGATGGTTCAAGTGCTCTGATTCCTCTGCGACAGTATCATAAAACTCACCCTGAAGATCAAGAGAAAGAAAAAAACAAAAGCTGGCTTCCTCCCAGCATTGGTTCTCCAGAGAACATGAGATATTTCAGAAGTGGGGGAGACCATTTCTATAGGGCAAACATCCTTCAAATCAGCCACAGGGGAATTTGTACCAAGTTCCTCAAAAACAGCCAGAAAAAGGGAAAAAAAATAGAAGAAATAAGTAGCAAGATGCTTTCTCTTTTTCTTTGGAGCAGTCATGTGGGTTAGCTGCAAATTGTTTCCCAAAAATGAGTCAGCTGGAGAGAGATGGCTTGTGCGTTTTAGCCAACCTGAATCATCCCAACAGTACAAAGTAACCCCGATCCCCCCAGTAATATTGTGTCCTGGTTTGGCCTCATTTTTACAGCCTGGTGCAGGCTTAGGAATGAGATAGCCCCAGGATCACATCCCCACATGGCACTTCTTAGCTTCAAGTCACTTCTTAGCTAAGAAGCTTCTTAGCCTCTTAGTGATGTTTCACTTCTCTGAGCCTTGTTTTCTGTTTTCTCCATCTGTAAAATGGAATAGTCCTGCTTGCCTCACAGGATTTGTGGGATAAAACAAGATTGTGTAGGGGCGCCTGGGTGGCTCAGTTGGTTGGGCGACTGCCTTCAGCTCAGGTCATGATCCCGGAGACCTGGGATCGAGCCCCACGTCAGGCTGCCTGCTCAACAGGAAGCCTGCTTCTCCCTCTCTCACTCCCCCTGCTTGTGTTCCCTCTCTCACTGTGTTTCTCTCTGTCAAATAAATAAATAAAATCTTAAAAAACAAAACAAAACAAAACAAGATTGTGTAGGTATCGTGACAGTAGTGATGGTAGTTAAGTTCTCTTGCTCTCCCTCGTAGACTACTGGGCATGAGTTTTCTGAGTTTTCTCTGCTGATTTAAACATCTGCCAGAGAGAGACATTTGACCCTTTCATGGGCGCCTCTGGCTTGTCAGCAAGATGGAAATTCTCTTGGAAATTTATTTTCTCATGTGTTCATAATGGCTACCCTCTCCCCACTTGACAGCTGGGCAAAATGAGGCATTTGGAGAGGTGACCTGAGGTGCCGAGGGACTGTCTTCTCAAGGGCATGGAGACGGGGCCCTGCTCCCTGAAGCCCTGGAGCAGGAAGCTAGATTCAAGGAAAGTGGAGTCAGGGAGTCTGGGAGGGGATTCTGAATTCAGACCCCTCCTGGGTCAGGCAGGCAGCGTATCCACGTGAAGCATGGGTCCTTGGCGAGTCTCTGCCCTGGGCCCTCAGTCTTCTCTCTGAGTTAACAGTTGGGCTCTGAGGACCACGGGGCCCCCCTGGGACCTCTTACACCACCCCTGCATTTCTCTGAGCCTTGGCGCCACATCTGTGGGAAGTGGTGGCTCCCAGGCCCTGCCTGCCTCTCATAGGTCATGACCATGACCTGAGGGGATGATGTCAGCCATCAGCAAGAGGCCGTTATCACCCTAGTGGCCCCAGATGTCTTCCTGGCAGGTGACCTTTGGTGATCAGAGGGCTCTGCCCTGGGGCCAGGCTGCTCCCACCGTTTTCTCACTCGCCCAGGGCGGGGCCAGCGGCTCTGTGGGCGGGGCCTGCGGGGAGCTACTCACCACATCCTCCTCTTCCTCCCCACCGTGCGCACGCGGCCCGCACAGGAGTGGCAGCCACGCTCCGACAGACAGACCCACTGGTGTCGCTCTGCCGAGTGGCCCTCGGGCTCGGAGTCCGGCTGCTTGATGGTTCCTCCCTGAATGCAACTGCCACACGGCTGTCCGTCTGCCTGCCTGCCTGCCCCCCTTTCCGGCTGTCTGCCTGTCTGCCTCTCTGGGTGTCTGCCGGCCTGGCCACCTGCCGCTTTGCTTGACTTCCCCTATCTCTCTGCCTGCCTGACCAGCCCTTGTCGGCGTGTGTCCCCTCGCAGTGCAGCCAACTGGTCCCTTAACCTCAGCCTTTGCCTTTTGCCCGAGCGTGACCTCGCTGGGATGTGACCGGCAGTTGCCTGTGTCCCAGGCTGTCTCCCTCCCTGTGGTCGCCTGCCTGGAGCCCAGCTGCCATTCATCAGGGTGACAGGTCCTCTGCTTGTCTGGCTAGTGACTCGGGGCCAGGCTGTGAATCCCCACCCCGTAGTCCTGCCTGTTCCCTCTAACTCCAGTCCCCCACACCCACGACTGAGCCTAGCCACCACCCCCTGGGAGCCCACCGGATTGCCCCGAGCACACAGAATGGATTTCTGAGGGAGAAGCTGGAACAGCAGGTAACTCGGCTCCAACCACTGCTCTCTGCGGGGGTCTGGCACTTTCTCTGCCCGAGGTGGGAGGACTCGGAGGGGTTTCTCGCCCTCATCGCAGCTGGGAGAATGAGACCAGCAGGGCTGGGGCTGGAGACTCCTGTTCAGTCCCGCACAGGAGGCACATAGGGTCTTTCTGTGGGTCTGCAGGGGCCCTGACACCCCAAGCTGTCTCTGGAAACCAGCCTCCAAAGGGCAGGTGTTGGGGAAGGAAAGCTGATCCCAGACCAAACCCGGGGGTCCTGGGCAGCTGAGTGGGCATGGGTGAGATGATGACATGATGTGGAACCTCTAGGGGGCCCACTTTGGCGGGGGACAGAGATTTTGTGCCGGGTTCCATGTTTTAGCCTCTTTATGTCATTGAACCCCTCCCAATGGGTTGGTGTACCCCCTTCACAGAGAAGGAATGAGGGCTGCCTCTGAGAGGTAGAGCCATGTTCCCAAGGTGACTCACCAGTGCGTGGCGGGGTGGGCAGGCAACTTGGAGGCTGGCCCTGTCCTCCATACTGTCTCTTTCTCATGAAAGCCCAGGGGATGGGCTCACAGAGGAGAGGAGAGTGAGGGGACGGGAGAGCCTGAGCCTGGAAGCATGGGGTGAATTTTGATGTGTAGAAAGGAGGGGAAGGAAGGAGCAGGCAGACACTTTCCTGGCAGGGCAGCTGGGGGAGTGAAGGCTTCTGGGGGGAACTTTGGACCTGTGGAGGGAATGATCAGCGCTGCTCAGTGGGAGCAGTGGACCCAGGGCAGGGGGCATTAAAAAGTCAGGGGCTGCTCCTGGGAAGACACCGGCTTTCCCCTGGGGGAAAGCGTGGGGGTTTTAGAAGCACATGGTGGAGTGCATCGGGTGGGGTGGAGGGGAACCTGGTGTGTTCAACAGCCAGCCATGCGACTGACTCCATCGCTGGGCAAGTCTCTGGGCTTTGTCCAGCCTCTTGAAGTTTCAGTTTTCTCATCTGTAAAATGGGGATGAAGGCAGTTCTATCCTCATGGGACTAGTTGTGAGGCCTGGAGGCATGAGAATATAAAAGCTGGAGACCTGCCCAGGATGGCAGCTTGTAATCAGAAGGAACCTGGAGCCCATGGCAGAGAAGGACCAGTCTCCAAGAGTGGAAGAGGGTGCAGGGACACATTCAAGAACCTGTAGTCCTGCAGCCTCCGTGGTTCTGGTCCCCCCCACACCAGGGCTCAGCACACTGCTGACACCTGAGGGTCTCCCACTATCCTTATCACATCAGCTGAGGCTGGGAGTCTGATTCTGCCCATTTCACAGATGAGAAGATTGAGGATCCCAGGTCACGTGTGGCCATGACATGCGGAGCTGGGTTTGGTCTTCCAAACCCAGCTCGATGGCAGGACCACACCTGCTGGGCAGGGTAACATAAAAGCAAGACTCAGTCCTGAGGGCCCTTCTGAGAGGGGGCTGGGCAGGCTTCGGAGGGACAGCCCAGAGTACTTACTTCCTGTGGTGGGGTCAGCAGAGTCTTGCCCACTCCACACCTGGCAGGATGTCTGGATCCTCACCACACCACAGGGGTAGGAACTAAGAGTCCGCATGTTGGGAGAACAAAATCCAGGGCCAGGTGAGGTCGGGGGAACAAGACAAAGACTGAGCTCTGGGCTCCCGCCTGCCCAGTGAGGGATGGGGTGGGGTTTGGAGGCCATAAAGGCCTTACGGGGCAGTTGGTGGGGGCAGGTGGAGGACATGGAAGGGGGGAAGGGCACCAGAAGCTTTGGGATGCACCAGTTCTCTCCCTGGTGCCTGAAAAAGGAATGAATGAAAGAAGGCATCCTTGATTTCAGGGAGGAGAGCCCGCAGGCAGGAGTGATGGCTCGGAGGTCCCCATGGTTGGGTGAGGGGCGCAGGACCCTGTGTTCCAACACACCACTGATGGTGATTTGGGGCTTTGGAGTCAGCCAGGACAGGACAGAGACCCAGCTCCACTCCCATGGCACCTGTTTGCTCTTTTTTTTTTTTTTAATATTTATTTATTTGACAGAGAGAAACACAGTGAGAGAGGGAACACAAGCAGGGGGAGTGAGAGAGGGAGAAGCAGGCTTCCCGCTGAGCAGGGAGCCCGATGTGGGGCTCGATCCGGGTCTCCAGGATCATGACCTGAGCCGAAGGCAGTCGCTTAACCAACTGAGCCACCCAGGTGCCCCACCTGTTTGCTCTTGAACGAGCCACGCAACCTCCCTGAGCCTCCCCCATTCCCCATCCGTAACATCCATTTCGAGTTTGTTGGGAGGTTTTATTCCGTGTGTGCTTTTTTGAGCACCTGCTCTTGCAGCAGGCACTGTCCCAGCTCCTGGGGAGTAAGTGACACAGAAGGACAGGGTCAGCACCATGAGGAGGGGAGGGCAGCTTAGCTCTGGCTCACAAAAACAGTAGCAATTATGTTTTACATGAAATGTTGTTGGTAACAGTCAGTCTTGTTATTTGCTAGAACACAGGGCGTGGTGTCTGTCTCACATGAAGCCCTCAGGAAATGATAGCTCTTATGGGGATGCTACTCTCCCTTTCACAGCTGGGGAAACTGAGGCTCAGAGACGGGGTTAGGGTGCCAGGGAGTCTTTCACAAGTAGAGGGAAGGCAGCTGTGCAGACAGGAGGAACAGACACTTCAAGGAGGAGGGTTGTCTGCCCCCAGAGCCCCTTCCTCTCCCGCTTCTCCTGTCTATGCCGAAATGTGGGGGCAGGGTCCGGGGGAGCAGAGAGGGGCCCCACCCCCACCCTTGGCTCACAGGTGCCACCGCCCCCACTCCTTGCTCTGGTGCCTGGCCCAAGGGACTTTTTACGACAGCTCATATGCAAGATCTGAGTAAACCTGGAACTTCTGAAACATCCTGAGAATATTCCCCAGGGTGCAGGCAGGGGCCCCACTGATGCCCCCCAATGGCTGGGACACCTGCCACGGGGGCCTAGCCTGCTGGTTCCCCTAGCCCGCAGGAAGGGTCTGGCCACCGGAATGGTCCCCAGAGAGGCGGGGCAAGTACACCAACCTGGCTCCCTGCTCAGGCCCTGATCCTTCCTCACTGTGTGACAACAGGCAAGGCCTTGGACCTCTCTGGGCGTTTCATTTCCTCATCTGCCAAGAGAGCTTGAGGATGTAGATTGGGACCAGTGTCCGCAGAACTTCTCTAGTGTGAATCGGTAACACTCAGCCCACTTTGGCCAGGGCGAGGGCAGGCTGGCAGGGTCCTGCTGGGCAGGCTGCCAGCCCTGTCCCAGCACCCCACCTTGCAGACCCTCCTTTCTGATCGAGGGTTACCAGTATGATTCTTCCCCAGCCTAGGAGCTCTGCTTGGCTAAGAAGTTTCTGTGCGACCCTGGGCAACCCACGGTCCCTCACTGAAAGTTCCTTGTTACTAATCTGATGACAGCAGTCATGATCGCTCAGACCCTGGGAGCCGAGTGTGTTGCTTGGGGTGGAGGGGAGTTCCTGAGGACTCTGTGTGATGGAGCTGATGGGGAAACTGAGGTCTCTGGGTGGGGGGAGAGCGCTACCTGCCAGCCTGCTCCTTCTATAGCTGGACACAGCAGTTCTTTTTTTTTTTTTTTTAAGATTTTATTTATTTTCTTGAGAGAGAGAAAACAAGCAGTGGGGAGAGGCAGGGGGGAGAGAGAGAGAAAGGAGCAGATTCCCTGCTGAACAGGAAGCCGCTGCTGTGGGGCTCCAGTCCAGGACCTGAGCCCAAGGCAGCTGCTTAACCAGCTGAACCACCCAAGCACCCCAGGACACAGCAATTCTTAGCCTGGTTTGCTCATTCACCATTCCCCCAGCTACTTGCTAAGCACCCACTTTGCTCCAGGACCCACTCCACACACTAGGGATACTTTCTTTTGTGAGCAAAACAGACAAATTTCCCAGCCTCTGGGAGCTTACGCTCCATGATGGAGACAGTCATAAACACAGAAACAGAAACACTTACTAAACTAATTCTAATGTCACAGCTGTGAGGAAGGAAACAAAGGGATATGTGGCCCAGAGAATAGCAGGGGACATGTGGTGATTGTCTCTTTGAGGAGGTGACATAGAAGTTGAAACCAGAGGATGAGAAAGCAAAAAAGCACGAGGAAAAATGTTCTCGACAGAGGGAATGGCATGTGCAAAGGTCCTGCGGTTGGGGGTGAGGGGAGATGGAGCACCAACCTTATCAAGGTTGTCCAGATCCTCAGTGCACCAAATTTAAGAAAGAGGCATCAAGAAGAATAACACTGACTTTTGGAGTGTATAGTCTCCATGGGTTTTCACATTGAGGGTAGGCTTCAAAATCCATTGTGATAGAAAGCATCCCCTTTCATTTAGTCAGTCATTTAACAGAAGCTTTTTGCATCTACTGGATATCAGGTGCTGGTTAACCACTGGCGATTCAGTAGTAACCAAGAGACTCATGGTCCCCGCCGGGCAGTTGGTCAGAATGCTGCTGAAAATACCCTGAGCAGTGTGCTCTGGTGGAGGGATGGACCCCAGAGGAAAGAGTGACTCATACTCTTTGGAGAGGTTGAAGACTGACAGAAGAGACGTCATTGGAACTGGATTTTGAAGACTGAGTGGGAGGCGGGCAGGCCACCATAGCCAGTAGAGAGTCTGGTGGCTAGAAGAGCTTGTGGCAAGGTGTGGAAGTGGGGTGAATGGGGACTTTGGGGAAACTGTCAGGCATCTGACTGTACCTAGAGTGCAGGATGGATACTGGGGGGCAGAGGGAATATTGGGGGGCAGGTCCTGAAATGTCTTGAATGCTAGGCTATTGGATTGGGGGGTCTTCTCAGAAGGGCAATGGGGAGCCACACAATGACCTAGCTGCGATGAGGACTGGGTTGGAGGAGCTCCAGCTGGACGCTGGAGAGATCAGGGAGGAGATCAGCAGGAAGGCAGGTGGGCAGAAGTCCCTGAAGACCAAGGATAAACTGGGAGCCTTTTCTTCTGAGTTCCCTCTCGGGAAGTCCCTCAGTCTTAACACTTCCCCTTCTGGCGACCTATTGGCTCTTGTTTCTGGCATGGCTGGGGAGTCCCTCTTCACCCACCTCATTTCTTCTTGGTCCCTGTGGGAAACAGGCCATTTTGCTTTTACTGCACTCCTGCCTTACCTTTCACTTTCAAACCCCAATCCCCACCCCAGTCCCGCTGGAGATGACCCGACACCTTCAGCAATCCTGTTCCTGAATCATCCGTGAGGGAAAGAAGACACAGGGTGACCAAAGCTTGGGTTCTTTCCATGTTGGGGTGGTTATAAATAAGGCTGCTGTGAACATCTCTGCCCAAGTCTGCTTGTGTGCAGATGTGCATGTTTCTATTAAATGCATAGCCTGGAAGTGGGATTCTGTTCAGCAGAAGTGTTCCAAACAGTTACACACAGAGAGTAAATTTGCATTTTCTGAGGAGTCATGGTTGTAAGCACTTTTTACTATGCTTATTGGCCATTTGGATGTCTTTGGTGAAATGTCTCTTCAAGCTTTTTCTCCCTTTTTTCAAAATTGTGTTTTGTGTTTATTGTTGTTTTGTAAGAGCTCTTTATATATACTGGATACAGATATATAGATAAGTTATATGTATATTATAGATGTATATACATTATAGGTATAAAATATTTTATAATTTTATATATTACATATACGCAACTACATAAAATATAGGGATTATATATAGTTATATAAAGGAAGCATACAGATACAGATTTATAGAAACAGATATAATCCCTTCCCATTTAAGTTTCTTTTCCATCCTCTTAATGAAATCTTTTGCTGGACAAAAATTCTTAATTTTGGGGGCACTTGGGTGGCTCAGTCATTAAGTGTCTGCCTTCGGTTCAGGTCATGATCCCAAGGTCCTGGGATCGAGCCCCATATCGGGCTCCCTGCTCGGGGAAGCCTGCTTCCCCCTCTCCCCTTCCCCTGCTTGTGTTCCCTCTCTGTCTCTCCCTCTGTCAAATAAATAAATAAAATCTTTTTAAAAAATATTAATGAGGTTCAATCAGCCTTTTTCTTTACAGCTCAAGCTTTCTATGTGCTGTTAAAGAAGTGTTGTCTGCCCTAAGGTCATGAAAATACTATCCTCTGTTTACTTCTAGAAGCTTTATTGTTTTACCTCTGACATTAGGTCTACAAAATATCTGGTTGGTTTCTATGTGTGATGTGAAGTGGAGGGTCAAGATTTATTTTTTCCCATATGAATATCCAATTAATCTTACCATCTTTTTTTTAAATCATGATTTCCCCATAACTTTGCAGTAGTGTCTTTGTTGAAAATCAAGTGAAGATAGATGTGAGTCTGTTTCTGACCTCAGTTCTTCTCTGTTGCAACAATGTTGATTTTTCTTTGCAACAATGCCCTATTATTTGTCTAAACTCTTCTCAGTTATTTGCTTTTCTATGTAAATTTTTACACTAGCTTGTCAATTTCCACCAAAGGAAATCTTGCTGGGGATTTTCTTGAAACTTGAGATTTCGTTGAGAGTTTAGTTCTATTTGGGGAGAACAGATATCTTTAAAATATGAGATTTTCTAATATGAACATGTATGTCCCTCTACCTGTCTCTTTAAAAATTTATGTAACTCACATCTTGCAGGTTTTTGTGTAGAGGTCCTGTGTATCTTTCACTAGAGTTCATCAGAGTATTTGATTTTTTATGCTAATGCAAATTGTATAATCTTTAAGTTTTCATGTTTGTTCTTGGTATATAGAAATACAATAGATTTTTCTCACACTTTATTATTAACTTTGCTAGCACATTTTTTCAAGCTGGAGTTCCAGAAATAGGAAGAAATAGCTACCAAACCCAGTTCACTTCAACTGACCAGCTGGGGACTTCCTATCTTTGCTTTTATGTTTGTAGACCTCTTCTGCTAATCCCACGAGTGCAAGGCAGAGCATCCCAGCTGGGGACTTCATAAACTAGTAAATATATTTTTCTCCTGTTAACAAGTTTTGCAGGGACAAGACAGAATAGTATAGCATTGTTAAGTGTATGCACCGTATTGTTCAGCCGATCTCTGAAACTTTTTCACAACTGAAATTACATACCCATTGAACAACTCTCCAATACCCCCTCCCTCCATCCCCTGAAAACCACCATTCTACTTTCTGTTTCTATGAGTTTCATGACTTCAGATATGTCATGTAAGTGGACTCATACAAATTTTTCCTTTAGTGATTGGTTTCTTTCATGTAGCCTAAAGTCCTCAGAGTTCATTCATGTTGTAGCATTCTTTTCTTCTCTTTTCTTTTCTTTTCTTTTCTTTTCTTTTCTTTTCTTTTCTTTTCTTTTCTTTTCTTTTCAAAGATTTTATTTATTTATTTGACAGAGAGAAACACAGCAAGAGAGGGAACACAGCAGGGGGAGTGAGAGATGGAGAAGCAGGCTTCCTGCCGAGCAGGGAGCCCGATGTGGGGCTCGATCCCGAGTCTCCAGGATCATGACCTGAGCCGAAGGCAGTCGCTTAACCAACTGAGCCACCCAGGCGCCCCACATTCTTTCTTTTTAAGGCTAAATTATCTTCCACTGTATGTGGGTACTACATTTTCTTTTGGTTTGGTGAATTTTGGTTGCTTACACATCTCGACTGTTGTGACTAATGCCACAGTGAACATCACTGTGCAAATATCTTTGAGATCCTGTTTTCAATTCTTTTGGATATCCCCCCAGAAGTGTCATCCAGCAACATGGTATTTCTCTTTTTAATTTTTTGAGGAGCCTCCAAACTGTCTCCCATCATGTCTGCACCATTCAATAATTCCATGAACAGTGCATCTAGGATACAGGTTTTCCCCATTCTCACCAATACAATATCCATCCTCATATGTGTGAAGTAACAACTCATTGTGGTTTTGATTTGCATTTCCCTGATGATTAGTGACATCGAGTATCTTTTTATATACCTGTTGGCCATTTTCTCAGTCTTCTTTGGAGAACTAAGTCCTTTACTTATTTTTCTTTTTATTTATTTTTAATTTAAATTTAATCAATTAATCTGTGGTGTTCAGGGGTAAAGTTTAGTGACTCATCAGTTGCATATGACACCCACTGCTCATTCCACAAAGCGCCCTCCTCAATGCCTGTCACCCAATTACCCCATTTTCCCACCCACCTCCCCTCCAGTAACCCTCAGTTTGTTTCCTATAGTTAAGGGCCCCTTGTGGTTTGTTTCCCTCTCTGGTTTCATTTTATTTTATTTTTTCCTCCCTTCCTCTATGTTCATCTGTTTTGTTTCTTAAATTCCACGTATGAGTGAGATCATATGATAATTGTTTTTCTCTGATTGACTTATTTTGCCTAGCATAATACCCTCTAGTTCCATCCACAGCATTGCGAATGGTAAGATTTCCTTCTTTTTGATGGCTGAGTAATATTCAATTGTATATATACACCACATTTTCTTTATCCAGTCATCTGTCGATTGACATCTGGGCTCTCCTTTACCCATTTCTCAACCAAGCTATTTGTTTTGTTACTATATTATAGGAGTTCTTCCTATCTTCTGAGTATATTCAATATATGGTTTTCAAAGATTTTCTATCATTCTGTAGGTTGTCCTTTCACCCTATTGATTGTTTCCTTTGCTATGCAGAGGGTCTTAATGTAGTCCTGTGTGTCTACGTTTGCTTTATCATCTGTGCTTTTGGTGTCATGTCCAAGAAAGAATTGCCAAGCCCAGTGTTCTGAAGTTTTTCCTTATGGTTTCTTCTTGAAGTTTTATAGTTTCAAGTCTGACATTTAGGTCTTTGATCCATTTTAAGTTAATTTTTGTGTCTGACATAAGAGTCCATGCTCATTCTTTTACATGTGCATATCCAGGTTTCCCAACACCATCTGGAGACTGGCCTTCCTTCACTGACAGTGTCTGCAAAGATTTCTTTCTGGGCTATTTTGCTCCATTGGTCTCTATGCCTGTTTTTATGTTGATATCTACTTTGTCTTTACACGAAGCTCTGTATATCTGTGTTTATGTCAGTGCCTACTGTGATTACTGTAGCTTGCTAATGTTTTTTTAAAAATATTTTATTTGTTTATTTATTTGACCGAGAGAGAGAGATCACAAATAGGTAGAGAGGCAAGCAGAGAAAGAAGGGGAAGCAGGCTCCATGCTGAGCAGAGAGCCCGATGTGGGCCTCGATCCCAGGACCCTGAGATCATGACCTGAGCTGAAGGCAGAGGCTTAACCCTCTGAGCTACCCAGGTGCCCCAACTTACTAATGTTTTGAAATCAGGAAGTGTAAGGCCTGTAGCTTTGTTTCTCATTGTCAAAGATTGTTTGGATATTCAGAGTCCTTTGAGATTCCATATGAATTTTAGGATGCTTTTTTCCTATTTTCACAAAAAATATCATTGAGATCATGACAGAAACTGCACTGAATCTGTAGATTGCTGTGGACATTTTAATACTATTCAGTCTTCTAATCCATGAACATGGGATGTCTTTCCATTTACTTTTACCTTCTTTTAATTTCTTTTAGCAACAATGTTTTATAGTTTTCAGAGTATAAGTTCTTCACTTCCTTGGTTAAATTTACTCCTAAGTATTTTATTCTTTTTGATGCTATTAGAAATATTATTTTAATTCCCTTTTGAATCATTCATTGTTAATATATAGAAATACAACTAATTTTTTAATGATTTTATATCATTTTACTTTGCTGAATTTGTTTACTAGCCCAACAGCTGTGTGTTTGTGTGTGTGTGTGTGTGTGTAATCTTTAGGGTTTTCTCTATATAAGGACCTGTCAGCTATGAACAGAGATAATTTTACTTCTTCCTTTCCAATTTGACTAGGACTTGTAGTACTATGTTAGGTAGAAGTAGTGAGAGCAGGCATTTTTGCTTTGTTCCTGAACTTAAAGGAAAAGCTGTCTGTTTATATGTGAGTTTTGTGCTTTGCTCTGTTAATGTGGTGTATTTTTGGATACTGAACCATCCTTGCATCTCAGGGACAAATCCCACGTGGTCATGATGTGTAATCATTTTAATGTGCTTTTGAATTCAGATTGTTAGTATCTTGTCAAAGGTTTTTACATCAGTATTCATCAGGGATGTTGGTTTGGAGTTTTTTTTTTTTGTCTGGTTTTGGTATTAGAGTAATGCTGCCTTCCTTATCTTCAATTTTTGGGGAAGAGTTTGAGAAGGATTAACATGAATTCTTCTTTCAGTGTTTAGCAGAATTCACCAGTGAAGTTATTCGATTCCAGGTTTTTCTTTGTTGGGAGACTTGATTACCAAATCAATCTGCTCACTATTTATAGGTCTGTTCAGATTTTCTATTTCTTTATAATTTATTGTTGGTAGGTTGTATGTTTCTAGGCATTCATCCATTTCTTCTCTATTATTGAATTTGTTGGTCTACAGTTATTCATAGTAGTCTTGTGTAATCATTTTATTTCTGTGGCATCAGTTGTAATATCTTCTGTTTCTTTTCTGACATTAGTTATTTGAGTCTTCTCTTATTTTTCTTAGTCTAGCTAAGGATTTGTCAATTTTGTTGATCCTCAGCAATACAATAGATTTTTATTTTGATCTCATATTCAGTATCCCTGCTTAACAATTATTATTCTAATAGTTTGTTAAATATCTGGACTTTTTTAGGTGCTCAATCCTTATGTCATTCCAATCCTGATACCTTTCTAATATTTATGAATTTATTTATTGTTCTTGCCTTATTGCATTGACTAGGACCTCCAGTACAAGATATTCTTGTCTTTTTCCTGTCCTCAGGATATAGTGTTCAGTATTTGACCATTATGGATAATGTTAGTTGTGCATATTGTGGGCACATGTGCGTGTTGCTCCTTGTCAGATCAAAGAATATTCCTTCTATTCCTGGTTATCTGAGAGTGTTTTCAAAATCATGGATGGGTGTTACAGTTTATTAAATGTGTTTTCTGGATCGACTAAATTATCATAAAAATTTTCTTTTTTAATGTGTTAATGTGATGAAATAGATTACTGATTTTCAAATGCCAAGCCAACCTGAATTACTGAAATAAACTTCATGTGATAATGTTGTCTGTTTACTTTTGTATACATCATTACATTAGATTTGTTAAAATTTCTTTAGGATTTTTGTATGTATATTTATGAGAATTATTGAACTATAATTTTACATCTGGTGTTATTTTTCTTTTGCCCAAAAAACTCACTGTAAATATCTTTTGATGTAGTTTACTAGTGACAAATTCTCTCTCTCTCTCTCTCTTTGGTCTGAAAACTCTCTTTATTTTGCCTTTATTTAAAGATTGTAATTAAAAATATAATTCATATAGCATGCAATTAAATTTTTAAAACCGTACAGAATATGATTTTTAGTATATTCACAAAGTTGCACGACCATTACCATTGTTAACTACAGAATATTTTCATCACTCAAAAAAAAAAAAAAAAAAGGTGCTACCCACCATTTTCCCTCCTTCCAAAGCTCCAGCTCCTGACAACCACCAATCTACTCTTTGTCTCTATGGATCTGCCTATTCTAGAAATTTCATATAAATGGAGATTTTGTGCCTGGCTTCTTTAACTTAGCATAAGTTTTCAAGATGCATCTGTGTTGAAGCATGTATTAGCATGCTTCACTCCTCTGTATGGCTATATAATATTCTTTTTTTTTTTTTTTTTTTTTTTTTTTTTTTTTTTTTTTTTTTTTTTTTTTTTTTTTTTTTTTT
>PITA01003052.1:24257-130031 GCA_004023965.1 Spilogale gracilis | reverse complement strand
ATATAATATTCTGTTCTATGGATATTCTATGTTTTGTCCATTCAGTTGGTGGACATTGGGACTGCTTCCAGTTTGGAGGTATTATGAATAATGCTACTATGAATATTCATATACAGAATTTTTTTTAGTGGACATGTGTTTTCAGTTATTTTCACTATATACCTAGAGTAAATTGCTTAGTCACGTGCTAACACTTTATTAACTTTCAGAGAAACAGCAAAATTGTTTCCCATAGAAACGTGCCAGCAAAGTAGAAGGATTCCAGAACTCTGTATCTTCACCCACTTTTTATTTTTCTGT
Source organism: Spilogale gracilis (assembly GCA_004023965.1). Classification (NCBI taxonomy): domain Eukaryota; kingdom Metazoa; phylum Chordata; class Mammalia; order Carnivora; family Mephitidae; genus Spilogale; species Spilogale gracilis. Next base: position 129,731 of record PITA01003052.1, on the reverse strand, counting down.
TTTTAAGATAGCCATCTAGTGGGTATTTTGCGCATTTAAAAATCAGGTTGTCGGGGCGCCTGGGTGGCTCAGTTGGTTAAGCAACTGACTTCGGCTCTGGTTGTAATCCTGGAGTCCCGATATTGAGTCCCACATTGGGCGGCCTGCTCAGTGGGGGGGTCTACTTCTCCCTCTGACCTCTCCCCTCTCATGCTCTCTCATTCTCTCTCTTTCTCTTGCTCTCTCTCAAAAAAAAAAATAGGTTGTCTTCCAATCTTGAGTTGTAAGAGTTCTTTATATATCCTGATACTAGACCGCTTACAAATATATAATTAAAAATATTTCTTCTCATTCTGTATGTTGCCTTTTTACTTTCTTGGTAGTGTCTTTTGGTGCATGAAAGTTTTAAATTTTGAAATAGCCCACTGTATTTATTTTTTCTTTGGTGCTTGTGCTTTTGGTGTCATTTCAAAAAAACTACTGTGTGATACATGGTCACAAAGAGTTACATCTGTGTTTTATTCTTAAAGTTTAATATTTCTAACTTGTAAACCTAGGTCTTTGATCCATTTTGAGTTAATTTTTGTACATGGTGCGAGATAGGAGTCCAGTTCCATTCTATTGCATGTGGATATCCATTTGTCTTAGAACCACTCATTTTAAAGACTATTTTCCACCCATCAAATTACCTGGGCACCCTTGTCAAAAATGAATTTAACAAAATGCGTAAATTTTGACTTTGAATTTTTAAAAATATTTTATTTATTTATTTGAGAGAGAGAGAGAGAGAGTGAGTAAGAGAGAGCATGAGTGGGGAGAAGGTCAAAGGGAGAAGCAGACTCCCTGCGGAGCTGGGAGCCCAAGGTGGGACTCGATCCTGGAACTCCAGGATCATGACCTGAGCTGAAGGCAGTGGCTTTACCAGTTGTGCCACCCAGGCAACCCTTGACTTTGAATTTGAATCCACTGATCTATATATAGGCTAGTATCTCACTGTGTTTATTAGTGTAACTTTGTAGTAGGCTTTGAAATGGAGAAGTCTGAGTCCTTCAACTTTGTTCTTCTTTTTCAAGATTATTTTGTCTATTCTGGCCCCTTACATTTCCATATGAGTTTTAGGATCAGCTTTTTAACTTCTGCAAAAGAACCAGCTGGGCTTTTGATACGGATCACTTTGAATCTGTAGATGATTTGGGGAAGATGTCTTAATAATACGCAGTCTTCTAATCCATGAACATGGGATAGGCTTCCATTTATTTGGGCCTTCTATTATTCTTTCAACAATGTTTAGTAGCTTTCAGTATATACGTCTTATCCTTTGTTAAATTTCCATTTTATTCTTTTTGATATTATTATAAATGAAGTTACTTTCTCTTTTTTAAGGTGTTCTTTTTTTAAAAAAAAGATCTTATTTATTTGTCAGAGAGAGAACAAGCAGGGAAGCAGCAGGCAGAAGAAGAAGCAGGCTCCCCGCTGAGCAGGGAGCCCAATGTAGAACTCAATCCCAGGACCTTGGGATCATGATCTGAGCCTAAGGCAGACGCAACTGAACCACCCAGGCCTCCTGAAATTACTTTCTTAAATCCATGTTCAGATTGTTCATTCCTGTTGCACAAGGATACAATTGATTTTGCCTGTTGATTCTGCAAACTTGCTAAACTTATTAGGCCTAATAGTTTTTTATTGTGTTTTTTTTTTCATTTTGGCTTTTGGGTGTGGATTCTTCAGGATATATATACAAGATCATATCATCTGCAAACAGAAATGCTTTACTTATTACTTTCCAATCAGGACGACTTTTATTTCTTTTTCTTGCCAAATTTCCTTGACTAGAACCTCCAGTATGATGTTTAATAGAAATCGTAAGAGTGTACATTCTTGTCTTGTCTATGATCTTAAAGGAAAAGATTTCTGTTTTTCACCATTAAATATAATGTTAACTGTGGGATTTTTGTAGATCTGTTTTTCATATTGAGCTTGCCTTACTTTTTTGAGGAATATTTTTCTTGATATAAAATTCTAAGTTGGCTTTTAAGTATATATATTTTTTTAAATTTTAAAACAGTTTTTCTATGATGGGTGTAGATGTGTGGGTTGTTTGTTGTTATTGTTGTTGCTGTATTTTTCTTTCTCAAGGTTTGTAGGATGTCTTGAATCTGTGGATTAATGTCCTTTCCTAGTTTTGAAAAATTCTTAACCAATATTTCTATTATTGCCTCTGAGTTGTTCTCTCTCCTCTTTCTATGTTTCAAATACATGCATGTTGGGCCTTTTCACAATGTATATCTCTTCTGCTCTTTTCTGCGTTTTTAAACATTTCTTCCTTGTCATGCTTCAGTCAGAGTATTTTCTATTCCAGCGTAGCAATCCTCTCTTCTAATGTTAGTAATCTGTTATGACATCCATTACTAAATCCATTCATTTCTTATAAGTTTCAACTATTGAGTTTGTTAGTACTGAGGTTTCTACTTTTAAATAAATTCCATATTTCTGATGGAATTCTTCAATATACTCATTTGAGTATTTTTAAATCATGTTAGATAATGCCACTTTCTGAATCACCCCTGTGTGTGTTTTACTCTTGGTTTGGGGGCATTTGGTACTGTTCCCAGGCTTGGCTTGTCAGTCTGATTGAATGCTGGATATTTTGTGCATGAAAAATGTAGAGGCTTTGGGTGAAGCTGACTTTTGCCAGGTAGGTTCTAATTTTTTCTAGCAGACATATAGCATATGGCCAGATCATCTTGTTGGAGTTATAGCTGAACTGGTTCTGAGTTTTTTTTGTTCCCAAGGTCTACCCTTTCCTGAATAACTGGGAATTTACCAGGGCCCCTCTTCCTTGCCAGGGCTTGAACTCCAATTCTTCCCTCACTGTCGTTCAACTATAGAATCTCTTCCTTTGTTTTTAAGCCTATTGTCAGATTCTTTCTGCTGGGTTTCTTGGTATGGGATGCCTTTGCAATGACTTGACACATGACTTGAGGGGAAATTGCATGCAGAATCTCACGGCATTTCCTTCTCTCTGGAACTCTGGCCTCTCAGGCACCACCTGATCCGTTGCTCTCTTATGTTCTCTGAGTTTTTCTTCCTGCTGTGTAGCTGTTCTCAACTGCCAGTAGTGGCTTCAGTCTGATACCAGGTACTCGACTATAGCCAGAAGTGGAAGTCCCCCTTCACATTTTATTTCAGAAACATAAGATGAACTGACATGTAAAATTTTATGAAATGCTTTGGTCATACAAAAAGGTATATTGAACCATGACGGCTTTGCTCAGTTTTCCAGACTGTTGAGATGTCCAGACCCTGACCACTCGCCCAGTCACATCCCCTCCTTTTCTACTTTATTCAAGATTTTGATTTTTTTTTTTTATCATCCCCTTAAATTTCTGTATCCTTCCAGGACACAAGTATGTTCACCTAAACGATATAGAGAGCTGTTTTACACAGTGTTAGGTGTGACCTACACAGTATTACTATGCATGTGTTTTTTTTTTTTTTAAGATTTTATTTACTTATTTGACAGAAACACAGCGAGGGAGGGAACACAAGCAGGGGGAGTGGGAGAGGGAGAAGCAGGCTTCCCGCCGAGCAGGGAGCCCGAGGCGGGGCTTGATCCCAGGACTCCAGGATCATGACCTGAGCTGAAGGCAGACGTTTAATGACTGAGCCCCCCAGGCGCCCTTATGCATGTGTTCATCTTTTATTTTATTTTCACTATGCATCTTATTACGAGAGCCATTTACTTTGCTGTGTGAAACTATGATTCATTTTCACATTGAGTGATTACACCACAATTGATCTTTCCATTCTCTTGTGGATGGATATTTAGGTTGTTTCCAGTGTTCACTATTCAGCTCAGCACTGCTATAAACACTTCTGCGTGTGTTTCTCGAACACACATGCTGGGATTTCATCCACGGTGTTCAGCAGAGTGAAATGCCTGGGTCTTAATGCAGGCACCTGGTCACTTTTATTAGACCATGCCACACTATTTTCCAGACCACGAATTTACATTTCCACTTGCCGCGAATGAGAGTTCCCGTTAGACCACGTCCTCAGCAGCACAAGATGATGTCAGATTCTTAGTTTTTGCCCATAGAGTAGAATTAAAATGGTCTATTATTGCGGTTTTAATTTGCATTTTCTTTGTCGGCTGTGAATTAAGCACTTTGTGTGCTTGGAGCTCCTACTTCAATCTGACTTCCTACCTCCAAGCTTCTTCAGTTCCCTAGAATCTCCTGAAATGCAGCTTTTAGTCTGAGCCACCACAACCCATGAAATCACTCCTGGGCGCTGGAACCTGGCAGATGAACACATCCCCCCAGCTCCTTTCCCACGCACGACTGTGCTGGAGTGCTTCTCATGCAGCGATGTATTTAGGGCTTCCAATAAACCAGTAGCAAAGAATCACGAGCCCCAGGGTATAGATGAGAACACAGAGAACCAGAGTGGTTAGGAACTTGCCCAAAGACACACAGCTGGGACCTGGCCAACTCTAAGCTGGGTGCTCTTCACTCCTCTGTAGGGGACTGCAGAGGTAGGGGCTGCCATGGGGGGGGGGGGCTAGAGCAGGAAGGCCCTTAGGATACCGTCTGCCCCTCCCTCAGAATGCACACTTGGTGCTTTGGTGTGAACCTGAGGAAAAAAATGCTGTTGCCTCAGGAGTCAGCCTCAGTGTGAAGACTCACAAATGGGCAGATTTGGGGCAGGGAGAGCGATGGGATGGGATTTCCAGCTTGCTGTGCCTTTGCCATTCAAGGTTGCTGTTCCCAGAATTGAGCGGCTTATTTTAGACAGTGTTCAATATCTCTGCACTCCATAGTCAAAGAGTTAGACCCTTTGCAATCTTCTTCCAATCCTCTGATGGCAGTGAGAATCTCTGGGGCTAGTTTGCTTTAAACAACCTAATACTCTTTAATCCCCGTTTTAAATGAAAGCAAACCAGATTTCCCAACTTCTTGGTTTTAAGTGGGAGAGAGCATCTCACACAAACTTGATTACTGCCTTTGTTTGCCTCCTATTTAGTTTTATGGTTAATCGATCATTTTGTTTAAGAAAACATAATAGCTACAATTATGTTGGGCATTGTTCCCAGTGCTTTATAAATACTAATTTACTTCTTCCAAGGACCGCCCCCCCCACAGGTGGGCACTGTTACTAGTACATCCATTTCACAGATGAGGACTCTGAGGCCCAGGAAGGTTAAGTAAGCCTGCCCAAGGTCACACAGCCTGTAAATGGCAGTGCTGGGATTTGAGCTGAAGCAGGCTGGCCTGGAGTTTCTGTTTTAACCACTGTAGTATGCACAGTCTCTCCATGTCATACTAGTTCCCCGATGATTGTTGGGATATATTTTCTTTTGAGACACATTTATTGGAGTAAACATGGAGGCAAGGTAAAGATAAATAGCAAGTAGATAATAGTACCGGTGAAAACCTTAAAGGCAGTAGTGGCAGGAGTTCTGGAACATTCCAACGTGGCTTCACGGATGCAAGGGTAGAACAAGGGGGCCATGAAGACTGGGTTTAGAGGGATGGGAGGGGGAAAGGTGTTCAAGGAGAAGAACACTCAGCATGAGAATTTGCCTCATGCAAAGACAAAGAGGCATGACGAGGCCTCAGGTGCTAGGAGGAGGCTGAGTAATTCAGAGCAGCTGGCCAGTAACGCAAGAACACAACATCCTTCTATAGCACGTTCTGGTTCTCAGAGCATGGTCATATCTGCTTTCCACTGATCCTTCTTAACTGCCAGGTGCAGTGGGCATGATTGTCCCATTTTTTGAGATGATAACCAAGGTCAGAGAGAAGAAATTCCAGAAAACAAATTTGCTATTTTTTCCTCCAAGTTTCTCTGGCTTCCAATCTTGGTCTCTTTCTCTATTCCACTGTATCAGGTGTCTTTGGTGGCAAACAGCAGAAACATAAATTATATGGTTGACCAAAATAGGGTGGGTAGTTTGGGGGGGGGAGGGCTTAGGTAAGTGAAAAGTCCAAGTGTGGACATCAGGTACAGCTGGATCCAGGTCCTTAAATAATACCATGGGGACTCTGGGTCTGTATTTCTCAGCTTTTTTTTTTATATATATATATTTTATTTATTTGACAGAGAGAAACACAGCCAGAGAGGGAATACAAGCAGAGGGAGTGAGAGAGGGAGAAGCAGGCTTCCCGCTGAGCAGGAAGCTCGGATGTGGGGCTCGATCCCAGGTCTCCGGGGTCACGACCCGAGCCGAAGGCAGTTGCTCAACCAACTGAGCCACCCAGGCGCCCCTCTCAGCTTTTGAGAAAATTTCCATCAGGCTCTTCCTAAGAAGTAATGAAGATGGCTACCAGCTTCCAACAGGCAGCGAAAAAAGTACCCCTTTACTGGAATTCTAGGAAAATCCCCAGACTGCTCTCATTTGCCTTGCTTGGGTTGGTGTCCATCCCTGATCTAGTTAGTGCGACCAGGTAGGTGGGGACCTGTCTAGGCCAGGTCTGAGTCAGGTGCTTGGCTGTGCAGAAGGGGTTCCAGCCCTCTCCATGCAGACCACACAGGGACAGCTCTAGTCTGAGAAGCTCTGAGGAAGAGGTGCCAGGCTGACAAGCAACAGGCACATCCCGTCTCTCCCCAGGCACCTGTGTGTCATATGTGCAGAGCTGAGGAGTTTGGACGGATGGAGAACCTTGAATCTTGGGCAGGGAGTCGGTGCTTTATTGTATGGTCCAGATGGAGCCTCTGGGGAGTGCCACAGAGCTTTGCCAGGCCTGGTGCTGGGGCTGGGGTCAGAGATGTGGACCAGATATGAACCCCACCTCCCATGATGGGAGGTGAATCCTCAGAAGTGTGATAACAGGGCTCCTGCAGGCCTTGACCAGGCAAGATCCGTGTTCCTAAAGCAGATTTAAAAGGTTGTTGCCCCAACATTATTTTAATGGTGATGTTATTCATTTTAAGGTGTACTGGGGAAAAATATACAACTACGGATATTATTGCTTAGGATGAAGCTGTAGTTGGATTTTTTAAATGCTCATTTATAGAAAAAATTAAATAAATGATAATACACATGACCTACAAATATGGCCAACGTTTTGAAAGTGAGAAATTTAGGGACCTCTTGACTTCTGATGCTGTTAATTCTCGATCAGTCACAGCTATTTGTTGAGTGTTTATGTGTCAGGGGCCATGCCCAGAATTTTCGGCAGAATGCTTCCTTGAATTCTCACAAGAATCCAGGAAGCAGGCTCTACCGTCTCTGCAAGGCTCAGAGAGGGAAGTGACTGGCCTAGAGTAGCACAGCTGGTGATCTGACCTCTCAGTGTGCTTTGCCACTGTTTGCTGGGTGCCTTGTTAGGGAACTCAGAGGGAGCTCTCTGCAGCTCCGGAGTAGGTTCTGGGGAAGCCTGGGGTGAGGGGTCTTCCACTGTGGGCTCAGGGATGGTGTTCCAATTACAGCCCTATACCGGGAGGCCAGTCTGAATGGGGCTCCTGGGCCTGGGCAGGTGGATGCCCCCCCACAGCCTCTGGCGGGAACCTCCCCAAGCAGACACGAAGTTGGGATGCAGTGGGCATTGCCAGCCTGGTAGGGGTCATTCCTTTGCCCAAGGCACCGGCGTCTGCTCCTCCTGGGTAGACCCATGACGTTCTCCAAAGAGGCCTCTCCTGCATCTCATCCAGATCAGGGAGGCAGGCTCGCCTCCATGGGGTCCAGCCTGGGTCCCCCAGATGCTTTCCGGTGAGCCCACTAACCTGGGCTCTGTGACCAAGCAAGGAGCCTTGTTATTGGGTAACCTTATCTTAGGTATCCAGTAGTGGTCTTCTTCGTGGGCTAACCTTGGATCTGTTCTTCGGTAAGAAACCAGTCTGTTCGGCTAACTCCCACACGGGTGTTTTATGGGAAGAAGGACTCTGGATCTCTGCTTGTCAAATACCAATTTCCAACCAACTTCCCCTCCCTGCCTCTCTGCCTCTCTCTTTTTCAGATGGATAAATGCCTGCGTTTAATCTCATGCATGGGCTTCCAGGGGCAGGAGAGCAGCTAGCTCCTCCCTCTTAAAATTCACCTGTCATTTGGGACTGAGTGGTGGACAGGAAGAAGGTGGGAGAAATGAGGTTCCAAGAGGCCAGTCAGCCACTTCTAAGGGGCAGGAATCCCTGGGAACACCCACAGGCTCCTCCAACTCTTGTTTCTCCGAGAATCTGAGCCAAGTCTTCCAAGGAAGGGAGAGGACCAGAGGAAGGCTGCTCAGGGTCCCTTGGTCCCCAGGCCCCGGTCCGCCCACTCACACCGTACATCTCTTCCAGGATCCCGAGAATCAGCATGCCGTGTGGCTGGGCGGCCGCTCTGCTCCTGCTGGTGCTCCAGGGTGGTGAGTAGCCACGCCAGGGTGTGCGGGTGGGAGGGCCAGACTGGCCTGTGGGCCTTAGGGCATGGCTAGAGGTGCAGGCCGGGGTCTGCACATCTATTCACTTGGGCTGGACTAGGCAGCTCTCCGTCAACTAGAACCCATCCCACTGGAGAGCCCGGTGGTTGATGTGAATCCCGTGTGGACCAGACCACCAGCTGAGGTCTTCGTATCTCACTGCAGGACGAGAAACTTGATTCTCCATTTCCATAGCTTTTTGCCTTGGCCGGTTCCCAATCCTCAGAGAGGAAGTCCTGCCTTTGGTCTAACCTCAATTTCTCTTCGTGCCATGACTCTCCTAGGAAATGTTTATGGACAATCACAGAATCCTTAGCAGGCCCTGATGATCCCCGGCGGGGGGAGGAGAGGGAAGTGGAAATGAAAGTGACCAAACCTTGGAAGGTGCCCCCGGGGGACCAGAGGATATTGCAGTTAGAGGGAGAGAAGTTAGAGACTGGAGCTGGGAAAGGCCAGGAGTTAGAATTGGGCTCAGAGATCTGGGAAGCCTTCCCAGAGGAGGCAGGATGCAGCCTCTAGGCTCACACGGGGGTTGGACTGGAGGCAGGGGTCCCTCAGCTGCTGCTCTGCTGAATCTGCATTTCTGGTTTTTACCAAAAGACCCAGAGCCTCAAATAACTTCTTCAGGAAACAGATGTCTGGCTCTTTTATTTTCCCCTTCTGAATGACCAGCACTCCGTCCTGGGTCACCCTCCCATGTCTTGTGGGCACAAATGACAAGCCCCTGCCCCATTGTGGGTGCTGGGCATCATCGCAGTCCGCTCCCCCGACAGCCCCGTGCGGTGTCCCTTGAGGACGCCAAGGCTCAGGGAGGCTAAGGACAGGCCCACGGCCACACAGCCAGGTAGTGGCAGAACTGGAATCCCAAATCTTCCTCCCCCATGGAGGCCGAGCCACCTGCTCTGATGCTGTTACAGAGTGAGTGCCCGGGGCCAGCCACGCAGCCCACACCTGCGTGATGTCACCTACATATCCCCCATGCCCTCCAAGGAGCCAGGGTCCCCAGCTTACAAAGAGGGACTTGGAGCTATCCTGAGTCACGCGTCCGCTGTTCCTGCCTCTCCTGGCCTCCTGCACCCTCTGGTAACACTGGACGAGGGGTGGCCCCGGGGCTGTCTGCCCAGGGCTTGGGCTATAGACCAGGTAGCCTTCATGCCACACCCGTGCTAGTTCAGGGGCTACTGTCCCCTCCTCCGTGTTCCATTTCCAGATTGGGACAAACCTTGTCAAGGCCATGGTGACCAATGTCTGTACGGGTCCCCTGTGCCCACTGACAGGCTCTGTGCTCCTCCCCAGGGGAAGGCTCCTCCTGGCGCAGGACTCATTGTCACAACTCAAGATCCCTTGGGGTGACTGCAGGGAGACCTGTGTTAAGGAGGATTCTGAGGGTCGCTCAAAGGAGAGAGTGCCGTGATTGATTAGCGATGTCTGCTGTGCGTGCAACAAGTAGCGCAGATGAGCTTTTTCTTTCCTGGGTGAGAGCCTCCCAGACCCAGAGGGACCGGAGGAGTGGTCCCGTCTCAGAGCCTCCGGGTCCTTGTCTATAAAATGGCAGTGGCAGCCGGCTAAGGATGCTTCAGACAATGGTCTTCTTGGCTCCGAATCCAGCTTCTGACCTAAAGTAAGGACCAGGAAGGGAACATACCACCATACCTTGGGTCTTCATTAGTCAAGGAAAAATAGAGAAAAAGCCACTAAGAATGAATCCACTTAAAAAGGGGATCCAATTTCTGGTAAATAGCTGGATGGTAGGTGGGGGAAGAAATAGCGTTGGTACTCGATCTTACAGAACAAAACTCAGCTCAAACTTATAATATTTATTTTGTAGCAAATTTAGATTATGGTTGCATCTATAATTTTAGAACAAAAGGGAGCACTTACCGTCGGGGGTTGGAGCGCCTGGGTGAGCACTCCCTGTGTCACTTTCTGGGGGCCGTGGTGGTTTGGCCAGTAGGCTGATAAGGACATTTTGGCAAAAGTGTTCGAGGGCTTCACAGTTTGGGGATGTTTCCCTTCTCCCTCCATGCACTTCCGCCCTCTGTGAGGTCTGTGTCCCGGTTTGACCAGCTGCTGCGAAGCAGAGGGCTCCTCTTTGTCGGGATGGGGTGTTTTCAGCTGTGCCCCAGGGGACTCTGTGAATCCCTGTCACGAGGTGGGGCTGTGCAGATTCGCCCAGCAGCTGGGGGAGTTGCAGATACGTTGCTGAGAGGCAGACTGCCTGGGAGGGATGCAGAGCTGGTGGCTGCACGTGGGGGCGGGGAGAGGGCAGGGAGAGGGCTGAGAGGTGGGGACCTGCTTTCTTCGCTACGTTTGACATTCGGATCATCTTGTCTCCATGGCCAGCTTTGAAACTCGGGGGTCACACAAGGAATTCTCAGGTGGCAGGAACCCCTTCCCCAAGCCCACATCCTAGTGGCCCCGGGCTGACCCTGGGGCTCTGTGCCTCCACTCAGCCTCCAGCCCTCGAGGGGGTGAAGGGCTGAGACACCGTGCCACCCCTGGCCAGCCCCCCACACCCCCTGCTCCATCCCAGCCTCTCTCTCCTCTGATCTTTCAGCCTGGGGTTGCCTAGACCTCGTCTGCTACACCGATTACTTACAAACAGTCACCTGCACACTGGAGACCAGGACCCTCCCTCCTGGCGAGCTCACCCTCACGTGGTAAGTGGTGGTGGCCACTGGAGGGCTGGGGTGAGGAGAACCGCTGCTAGGGTGCTAGGGGCCCCGCGGATAGTTCAGCAATCAGAGTAATAGGCCCCCTTCCTGAGGGTTCTCTCAGCAAGTTCACCAGCAGCATCTGGGTTTGTTCCAGGAAAGATGGCTCATTAGCGGGAAGCTGCCCGGCCCAGCTTACAGACGGCCACGCTGGGCTTACAGCTCTCGTTCGGAGCTCCATCTGCCTCCAAAGGCCACACGCTCTTGCCCACCCAGTCCTAAATGTGGGCTCTTTTTTAAGGACTTATTTCTCCATTTTAGAGAGGAGGGGAGAGAGGGGCAGAGGGAGGGAACCCCAAGCCGACTCCATGCTGAGCGCAGAGCCCAACACAGGGTTCATCCAATGACCCCAAGATCATGACCTGAGCCGAAACCGAGAATTGGCCACTCAGCCGACTGAGCCACCCAGGTGCTCCCAGCCCTAACTGGTTATGAGACCCGCGGACGACCGGACTCCCACATGGCTTTTTTGAGCGCTTAGTACACCCCAGGCACCCTGCCATGTGCTTCCTATGAACGATCACTTCCCATCCCCACAATTATTACTCGTGTTTTACAAATGAGGACACTTGGGTTCAGAGAGGTTATGCAACTCGCCCCAGGTCACACAGCCAGTGAAGGGTGGAGCTGGAATTCAAAACACAGGCAGCCTGTTTCCAAAGTCCACAGCCCCTTATTAGTCCACGTGGTTAAAAAATGGTGAGGGGGGGCTTGACTCAAGACCACCACCAGAGGCGCAGGGACCACTGCACAGGGCTTTGCAGTGGGGGGAGAGATCGGGCTCAACCCCAAATACAAGGAGAAGGGGGACTTACAGCCAAGGAGCAGGGTGGGGTCAATGGATGGAAAGTTACCAAGAGGACAGGTTAAGGGAAGTGGGGGTTGGCTACATGACGTCACAGGGTTCTTGCTGACAGCAGCCCAGGCTGGTCAGACTTCGCCCCGGGGTGTGAGGTGGGGGATGGAAGAGATGGCACAGAAGCTCACAGTTCAGGACCTTATTGAGGAGAGCGTCAGAGGAGCCTGCGCAGGGCTTGCTCGAGGAAAGAAGTTTTGTTCCTAAGCTGCTCAGGATTAAGAAAAACGGACTTTCCTCCAGAACACGTTTATTGACCTCCTGCTAGACACTTGCAGGCACTGGGGGCTCATCAGAGCCCAAGACTGAGGAGGTCCCAGAAGTTCTGCAGAGGGGAGTGCCTGGGGAGGCAGACAATAAACACACAAGTGACCATTGGGATGCTTTCTGGTGACAGTGCTATAAATAACAGGAATGGGGTCCACAGTGTCCAGAGTGAGTGATAGGGGGGCAGGCCTGTCAGGGCAGCCCTTCTCTGGATGAGAAGGAAGCAGCCAGTTAGCTGGAGATGGAGCATTCCAGGTACTGCCTGTGCAAAGGCCCTGGGGTGGGGGAAGAGCTGGTGAGTTTAAGGAATAACGAGGAATTCAGAGGGGCCAGAATGCACTACATCAGCATGAGGGAGAATAACAAGCAAAGAACGCAAGAGGGAGGTCGAGGCCAGATTGCCCTGTATGGGTGGTGGTGAGAAGTCGCTGGAGGGTTTTAGGCATGGGAATGATGCGGAGTTTTTGAACAGAGTCTACACATCCATATCTGCCTTGAAAGGCAGTCATGTTCACAGCCCAAAAGAGTAGGTAGGGAAATAAGTATCTGCCAAACTCCTACACGTACTTCAAAACCCATCACTTAATGCCTAGTGGGAGTAAAGAGGTCAGAGCAGTGCTCCTAACCCCATGCCAACAGCCTCCCTAAAATTTCAGCCAGAGTGGAGGATGAGGTTCATTTGGCTCCTACCTTGGTCTTCAGCCCAAGTACTTACTAGGTATTCTGTGGATACTGGAGGGAAGGAAGACAGGAAGAAGATCTGAGGTGCTTGGCATTCTTCCTATAAGACAGAGATCCAGCTGATGGGATTGGCAGAGACAGATTGAGGCTCAGTCTAGACAAGAATGGCCCAAAGTTCCAAAGTCGAGAGTCACTGTCCTATGTGAGGTGGTGAGTTCCTGGTTCCTCAGAGGCACACAAGCCAAGCCCGGACATAACGCATTACGGATGCTTCAGGGCAGGGAACACCTTCCCTGGGAAATTGTTGGTGGACCAGGTGACCCCCCCCAGCCTCACCGCAAATCCGCCCCAGCCCCGAGCTTCTGGCCTGGCCGTGTGCACGGAGCCCTACCGGGCCTCCAGGCATGACTGGCTGCTCTGTCCTTGGAGGCAAGACCCATTAGGAGACCTGGAGGACGAGGTCACCTCCTGCAGCCTGCACCGCTCCGCCCACAACGCCACGCATGCGAAGTACACATGCTACATGGAGGTGTTCCACTTCATGGCTGACGACATTTTCAGTGTCAATGTCACAGACCAGTCCGGAAGCTACTCCCAGGAGTGTGGCAGCTTCCTCCTGGCTAAGAGCAGTGAGTATCCCCGGGACCCTGGAGGGGGGAAGAGCTCAGGCCGGCGCTGAGCCCCACGCCTCGTGGGCCAGCTCGCCCCCAGTGTCAAAATGGACCTGTCTTTGGCACTCATTGCTTCTTAGAGTTCGTTCTGTACAAGCATGACTAAGCTGTGCTGGGTTGATACCTAGATTAGGGCCTTAATCAATGAGAGGCAGCAGAGGCCGGCCCCGGAGCTGGACCAGGGCCCGGGACCTACCCGTCTGTGACCTGCACTGGCTCACTGTAGAGTGAGGGCTTTCTGGGCTTCTGCCCCGTCGTGAGGCAAAGCAGGGGAGGAAGTGTCCCAGGAGAAAAACTTCCCTGAGATTTCTCCTGATTATTATCTCCAATGAGGCCTAGAGTTGCCCTCCAGCCTGGAGGAAGGGAGGTGGCCTGGCTGGGTCCAGGACCAGGGCGGGACAGGGAAGGGCCTTCGAGGCAGCTCCCAAAAGGATGAGGTGAGAGGCCTGTGCCTGGAGGCATGCAAGCAGACTGTGAAGAGAGGCCTGCCCTTGGGGAGGCTCAGCCCCCGCAGCCAGGGAGATTGTCCCCAGATTCCCAAGGATAGGGCAAGAAAATAAGAGGGTGTCTGTCATTCACACTCCGAGGGTCCAGGTTTGTGCCACTTTGCTCACAGAGGGTGTGAGCAAGGCTTCACGCAGACCTGGACACAGCGGGACTCCTACACGTGCGTACACACACACACACACACACACACATACACACACACTCATAGACACCCCTCAGAGGCACAGATGTCTTAGCAGCAGCCCCGGCTTTCTTGTGTGACACGTGCCCACGTGTGCATATGCATGCTCACACAAGCTCACTTGGCCCCTGGACCCAGGCGTGGCACGCTCATGGAGCAGGGCCGGCCTCCTGCCTCTGGGGCAGCAGGACGGGCAGCAGAGCAGAGGGCAGGGCAGAGAAGGAGTTGCTTTGCCTTGCAGGGGCCCCAAGTCGCCGTTTCCTCCGACCCCTCCTTGCTGCCCTCCCTGCCAGTGTCTGAGGCCCGGCTGTGCCCGATATGGCAGGAGGCAGCGTTCAGCACCCCGCCCACTCCGGCCCCTTCTCCTCCTGGGGGACGGGCTCTGCAGACGCCCGCTTCCTGAATTGGTCCACACCACTCAGCCCAGGCCACACAGGGACCCGGCCTGGGGAAGACAGAAGAGGGTTTAAGAATGAGTCCAGTCCAAACGTACCCATGGCTCAAAGAGAAAAGCCCTCGATGGGGCCCGGGGAATGTGCACCTTCTCCCAACTCAGGCAGAGAAATAAGCAGCTTTAGAGTTCCTTTTTGCAGCCCCTGAAAGGTTCATTTGTTGATTTAATGAGTATTTCTCCACAGCCTCTGGTGTGCCTGCTCTGTCTTTGGAGCCACGGGCACAGAGCGCTGACCTAGGAGAGCAAAACCTCGGCCCCAAGCAGGGGGATCTCAGAGAAGGGGCCGAGGGTGAATGGGGAAATGCAGAAAATGTTAGATGTTGGCCAAAGGTGGAAAAAGAAGAGAGGGCGGGAGCCGGGGGCCAGGAGCCTGTGGCTTCTCTCTCCCCGAAGGGACCTCCTTCTACTACTGAGTGTGGTCACTGAGAATTGTCACCCCATGAAAGGGGAACAGTTCCCCTTTTATAAGAGAAGAAATGAAGGCATACAATGTGTTGTATCCTGCTCACGATTATGAAACAAATTTGGGGTAGAGCAGAACAGGAGGCCTGGCTTTGACCTTGGCCTGGGAGGCACCCTGGAGGGCGTGCTGCTGTGACTCAGTCCTCCGCCCTCGAACTTTCTTTTGTTTTTGTTTTTGTTTAATATTTTACTTATTTGACAGAGAGAAACACAGCCAGAGAGGGAACAGAAGCAGGGGGAGTGAGAGAGGGAGAAGCAGGCTTCCCACCAAGCAAGGAGCCCGATGTGGGACTCGATCCTGGGTCTCCAGGATCATGACCCGAGCTGAAGGCAGTTGCTCAACCAACTGAGCCACCCAGGCGCCCTGCCCTTGAACTTTCCAGAAGTCTCAGAACTCAGGGCCATGGAGGCAGCTCAGACTTCCCAGCTAGCGCTCCCTTTTGTCATTAGCATTAATGAATATTAATGCTAGCTCTTTAGCATGAATGCTAATCAGAGCCTTTGGCTTCTCTGGGAAGCTGCAGCTAAAAGAAAATGACATAATTGTTTAGAACAGAAAGGCAGATGGGCGCTTGGGTGGCTCAGTGGGTTAAAGCCTCTGCCTTCAACTCAGGTCATGATCTCAGGGTCCTGGGATTGAGGCCCACATCGGGCTCTCTGCTCAGCGGGCAGCCTGCTTCCTCCTCTCTCTCTGCCTGCCTCTCTGCCTACTTGTGATCTCTCTCTGTCAAATAAATAAAATCTTAAAAAAAAAAAAAAAGAACAGAAAGGCAGAATTGGTGACTCTGGTCCACATGTCACTTAGCAACTTTTTGGATTAGGAGCTAACTTTTTTTTTGTTAAGATTTTTAAGTTATTTATTTGAGAGCATGTGCATGCAGGATAGAAGGCACGAGTGGTGGGGAAAGGGGTGGAGGGAAGGGCAGGGGAAAAGGAGTGAGGCAGACTCCCCACTGAGCAGAGAGCTGGACAGGGAGCTCCATCCCAGGACCCCGAGATCATGACCGGACCCAAAGGCAGACACATAACCGACTCAGCCACCCAGATTAGTAGTGAACTTTAATGTTGGAGAGAGCTTCATCTGTCTGGGATTCTAGACTGTTCTCTGGCCACCCCAGTCTGCAGTCCTGCCCAGCCTGAGTGTGGCACCCCTCTTCCATGTCCTCAGACCCCAAACTTGCTTCGCCCACTTCTGTCACCCTCCCGTCCCTGCAGCTGTACTCCAGTATGATCCAGACTTCTCATTTCTCAAATGCACAAACTGAGGCCCGGAGACTGGGTCTGCCTCCCCCAGTGTCCCACGGGGGCTACGGATCCCAACCTCACCACCAACCCGGGTTGGGCATAGGGGAACTTCCTGCCACCACATCCTTCTCAGCTGCGGTGGCCCAATCTCACCTCTTTCTTATCTTTCTGGCTTTTCCCTCCAAGTCAAGCCATCCCCGCCTTTCAACGTGACCGTGACCTTCTCAGGACATTATAACATCTCCTGGAGCTCTGACTACAATTCGTACGCGCTGAAGGGCAAGCTGCAGTATGAGCTGAGATACAGGAAGCGGGGAGGCCCCTGGGCTCCGGTGAGACTCCCAGAGACTAGGGGGAGGCGGGAGGAGGCACCACTGGAGAACATGGAGGGGCTGGTGGTGGGGAGGGGGATCCGAGAGACAGGTGAGCCGGTGACTCACAGCCAAGACTGGAACCAAGGACCCACAGGTCTGGAAGCTCTCCCTTCTGCCCTCCCACCTCGGGCGGCCACTCTTCATTTCTTCCTGGGGTGGGAGGCCCCTCAAAATCCTTTCCTTCCTGCTCCTGGTTCCTGGATCACAGCAGACGAAGTTCCAGAAATGGGGCCACTTGGCACCTTCCCACTTGGCTTAGAATGGCCACACGTGGAGAGCTCCAGAAGTTTCAATAACCAAGGAAGTGCAGTGTTAGAGGGACCATTGTTTCCAAGGTGCTGGCGTCTAGAAGCATCCTCGTTTAGAGCGTTGGAGAGGTCCCAAAGGGCCCACTCTTTAGAACAGTCAAGGCTGAATGATTCATCCTTCAGAGTGGTCCCAGTTGAAGAATTTCATGCATACGGTTGTTTGGAATGTCGCCCGGGGAAGGTTTCCGGAAGTGTCCGTTGCTGAGATGCCTGTGGTCAAAGGCTTCCAGAAATGCATGCTCTTGAGAAAGCCCACTGTGGAAAAATTCCAAAAGTGACCACTGTCTGGAATGTTGCCCGTTAAAGATTCCCATCAACGAGCGGCCACTGCTCCTTCTGGGCTGGTCCCGGTCCTCCCAGAGAGGGTCCCCGGCCAGCCTGGTCTTGTGGAGGGAGCAGGGCCTTTGCGGGAGACACTCAGCCCCTTCCGTGGCAGCTGGTAAAAGGTGCTTCTGCTGGAGGCCAGGGCTGGCCTGGATTTAGCCTGATCCGGGTCATCTGCTTCCTTGTGTCGGCAGGGTCCAAGGAGAAAGCTGATCTCAGTGGACTCGAGAAACGTCTCTCTCTATCCCTCGGAGTTCCTGAGTGACTCGAGCTATGAGCTCCAGGTGCGCGCAGGGCCGCAGCCCGGCTCCTCCTTCCAGGGGACCTGGAGTGAGTGGAGTGACCCTGTCACCTTTCACACCCAGCCAGACGGTAGGTGTGGCTCCTAGCTGGGCATTCAGTGTTCCTGATAGCTCCCTGCAGTGGGAATTATTATCCCCATTTTACAGATGGGGATGCGGAGGTCCAGAGAGATGAAGTCACTTGCCTGGGGTGGGGGGTGAGAGCAGGAACCCAGATCACCTCACTTCCGGGTGCCCGCGGCCTTCCCATGCCCCCCACACCCACCCCGCGGGGCCTCTGGGTGAGGTGGGTTCCCCTTTACCCAGGGTCTGCTTTCTTCCCAGAGATGAAGGGAGGCTGGCACACGTACTTGCTCTATATCCTCCTGGTCATCCTTCTCCCCATCCTTGTCTTCTTGGGCCTGAAGATCCATCTGCCTTGGAGGTGAGGCTGGGGATTCAGGGAGGCAGAGGGGAGGGGGAGCCCTGGGCCGCAGCCTGATGACCGCCCAGGGCTGAGGACACAAGCTGTCATCGGACAGCAGAAATGACAGGGACTGTGATAAGAAAGAGCTCCTGTGTCCTGGGCACTGGGCACCGCGCCCACCTGTCCTTCACACCCCCCCTTGGGAGCGCGCCGTTTGGTACTTACCTCCCCTGGACAAACGGGGCAAGCAGAGGCACAGAGCTGGCCGTGAACTTGCCCAAAGCCGCCGGCTCTGAAGTAGAGGAGGTGGAGTCTGCCCCAGCGCTCATGACAGTGACCTGACCTAGCCTCTCATGGCAGTGACCTAGCCTCTCATGACAGTGACCTAGGCTCTCATGCAGTGACCTAGCCTCTCATGACAGTGACCTAGCCTCTCATGACAATGACCTAGGCTCTCATGGGGCCGGTGACCTTTATGCTTTGAGTCCCCGTGGGGTACGGAGGGCGGCCAGGTGGGGGTGAAGGCTGAGTGTGATAATCTGCCCTCCTTCCCCTTCTGCTCCAACCAGAGCTTTTACTTTTATCCATTTATGTATTGTGTTTGGCCTTCACGAGCCCTGCTGGTGGAGGCAGGGGCTGCAGTGAGGGCTTGCTGAACCCTGGGGGGTGGGGGAGGGAGGATCTGCATACCCGGCTCAGTGTGTGCATCTTCACTGAGAGTGGGCTTAGACTGAGAGGGAGGCAGAGAAGCTGGAGGGGAGGGAGTGCTCTCTGGGTGCCTGGGTGCTGGGGCACTGTGCCACTGAGCGGACACCCACTCCCTCCCTGCACCCCTGGGGAACAGGCCCTTTGCTCATCCCTGGTGTTAGAGGAAGGAGCTGAGGTTCCAAAGGGGCCGCATTTGCCAGGCATGGAATAGACAGCCAAGCACTTGAACTCCAGGCACCTTCGTGAGACTTGCTGCCCCCATTTTACAGATGTGGAAGTTGAGGTCCCGGGTGAGGGGTAGAGGGGTGGAAGGGAGGTGCATGGGTGTGCTTTGCGAGGGGCTCAGTCTCCTGCAGGACGATGCTGGGGAGCCCCTGAGCGGGAGGCCAGGCTGCTCTCTGGGGGATGCTGAGGTCTCACCTCCTCTTTGCCCTCCTAGGCTGTGGAAGAAGGTGGGGGGGCAGGTGCCCAGCCCACAGAAGTTCTTCCAGCCCCTCTACGTGGGCCACAGTGGAGACTTCAAGGTGAGTGCCCTCCAGCTGGTGACGAGCCCCACCCTGCAGGCTTGGGTCTCTGCATAGGCAAAGTGCAGGAAATAATTGGGGTGGGGCGGAACTGGTGTAAGAGTGACACAAAATCAGGCAGCCTCTCCTGAGCCAGGAGCCGGGCTGGGGGCGGGGTGAGCCAGATGGTTCCTTGAGTCACAAACCGGCCTCCTGTCCCTCTGTCAGAAGCCCTGGAGACAGAGCGCAGGTTCCGAGAAGGGGCTCGTCCCACCTGCAAACCCCCCCCCCCCCACCGCCAGGCAGGCCCCAACCAGCCGTCACCCGCCAGCGCCCACGGTTGTGCCCATTTACCGCTCAACACCCACCGGCGGGGGAGGGCCGGCCGCAGAGAGGATGTGGTGACTAGGCGGTGGGGGGGGGGGCAGCCCGCCCACTCCAGTGGAGCCTGGATGTCAGGAAACATGGAGCAGAGCATTGTCTGAGCTCCTGCTATTTGCCTCTGAGCGCCCTCTGCCCCTTCCATCCTGATCATGGCCCTGGGGGGGGCACCATGGGGGAGACTGAGGCTCTGAGTGGGGAAGCGGCTTTCGTGAGGCAGGGGAGCAGCCCGAACTCTCATCCCCGCGGGAGAGAGACCTTCCTCCTCCCTCTGCACCTTCCCTGAAGCTCAGGGACCACACCTGTTGGTGTTACCCGGCAGATGGGGGCCCTCACCCGGGTCCCAAGATGTTTTCTGAGGCAGCAGGCTCAACACTGGGAGATTCTGCTTCTCAGGGGTTTTCACTGGCCCTCGGATAGGGACCCTCTGTCATGAGTGGGACCCCAGGCCAGCGAGGGTGGTGAGAGTGTGCTCAAAGCTTGGGGGTGCTGCCCCGGCCTGTCATCACCCCACATCCCTTACCCACCGAGCACACAGAGGCCTTTCCAAGTGGCTTGTCACTGATTCCCTCTGTATGCCCATTTAGTTAATACACATTTATTGGGCACTGACTGTATGTGAGGTTCACCGTGTGAACCTCCAGGGATACAGCTGGGACCGGAAGAACAGAGGCTTCTGCCCTGGCCAAGGGTCCACTCCAGTGGAGACAGCGACAGACACTCGTTTTCAAGAAGACCTCAGGCCCTCCCGCCCCCATGTCCCTACAACTCAGCAGTCTTGACCCCCGCTCCCCAGGCCCTGTGCAGACCCCAGGCCGCTGAGCGCTGGTTGTCTGGCAGGCTACAGAGGGCAGCGGCTCCCTCCTGCGGGTGGGGGAAACTGAGGCCCAGGGAGGGAGGAAGGGACAGTGGTGAGGATAGGGGCACACCACAGCCCTGACCCCTGCCGCTCTCTTTATCCTCTTGTCTCTCTTCTGCTGACTCTGTCTTGTCTCTATGTCTGTCCATACCCTTCTTGCCCCCGTCCTGTCATGACTGTCCCCCTTTCTCTCTTTACAGAAATGGGTGGGTGCCCCCTTCACAGCCTCCAGCCTGGAGCTGGGACCCCGGAGCCCGGAGGTACTTTCATCCCTGGAGATGCACAGCCGTTGCCCACTGCAGAGCGCCACCAAGGGGCCGCAGCCCATGCGGCTGCTGGAGCCCCCCAACCTGGTGGAAGCTGACGGGGTGCCGGAGCCAGGCTCCTGGGGCCCCGGCCCCTCAGTGGCGGGCAGCTGGGGCGGCTCGGCTTACAACCATGAGAGGGACCGACTGTATGGTGTAGTGGTTTCCATTGAAACGGTGACTGTAGCAGCCATGGAGGGGCCGTGTGCCTGGTCCTGCACCTGTGGGGACGATGGCTACCCAGCCCTGAACTTGGACGCCAGCCCGGAGCCCGGCGCAGGCACTGAGGACCCGCTTCTGGATACAGGGACTACGGTTCTCTCCTGTGGCTGCGTCTCCACCGGTGGCCTTGCCGGGCCAGGAGGCCCTCTGGGCAGCTTCCTCGACAGGCTCAGGCTGCCCCTTGAAGATGAGGCAGGTTGGACCCCAGGGCCACCGTGGAGTGGCGGGCCCCCCGGAGGGGCGTCTGACAGCGAAGCGGGCTCACCTCCGGCCGGCCTAGACATGGACACCTTTGACAGTGGCTTCGCGGGCTCTGACTGTGGCAGCCCCGTGGAGCGCGGCCTCAGCAGCCCCAGGGACGAGGGGCCCCCAAGGAGCTACCTCCGCCAGTGGGTGCTCATGGCCCCTGCACCCGAGGGACCTGGGGCCCAGGCCAGCCAGTGAGGCTGACCCACCATCCACAGCTGGCTGAGCCGTTCGGCCTGGAGTCAGAGCTGTGCTCACGTGGGACGAGGGGTGAAGGGGCCTGTGACCTTTGTGCCCCCAGACGGGGCCCGAGCCTGGTGGACACCTAGTGCGCGTGTATGACGTGGGAGTGCACGGGTGTGTCCCTGTGTGTGAGCCGCATACACGCCCCTGGGTGGGGAGGCCAGACACGCACGTGTCTGGGACCGTGTGCACACGACAGCCTCGCTCCTTCCCAGACGTGGGGCGGCCCCGGGTCGTGTGCTGAGAGGCCGGTCCCGCGTCGCCCACGGGGCCTGCTGGCACCTGCGACAGGCAGGTCCTACCTCCAGGAGCCGTGAGAAGTCCCTGCTGTTCCTTTTCACTTCTCAGGGGGAGAGGAGGGATGGAGTGAGCCCACGGGGACCCTGGGTGTGGGAAGGTTTGTGGGGGCCTATGGACCGAGGTCTGAATCCCAATTGTGATACCCCTGAGCTGTGCCACCTCGGGCAAGCCACTTCCCCTCTCTGGGCTAGAGTTTCCTATCTGGACAAGGCCAGTGGGGCGTGACCCACCTTGGGGAGAAATCGGAGGGGTCACCCACTGTACAGCCTGGGGCTGAGCAGACCCTCAATAAATTTGGCTTTCTTCCTTCTGGGGCCCAGACCAAGGCCTGTGCCGGTGGTGGGCAGGGGTGAGAAAGCAGACACCTTGGGGAGGGGGCATGGTTCTAAGGCTGTCCCTTAGAAACAGCCCCCACCAGCCAAAATTTCTTTTGCTGGCTCCTGTTGCCCACTTAGTTATTCCCTTTATGCTCCCAAGAGATATTTATCGGGCACAAGTACGTGGCCGGGTTCTGGGGTACGTGGGGGGATGGGGAAGAGGAGACCTGTGGCACTCGTGCTGGGGGAGGGGCAGGCAGGAATCGGCAGTGATGACAGCCCTCCCGCTCCTCTGGGATCTTACTTGCTCATCCCCAGGAATCGGGGAAGTCAAGGTCTTGTTGAGGATTTCTCAGAGAGCCCATTCAGATGTGAATTGAGAAGCTAAGCAAATCCGTCTTCGCCCCGTCTGAAGGCCCCTTACCGAGTATCAGTGCCCCACACTGCGGGCAGCTCAGGCTTTAAAAACCCAAAACAAAACCCAAAACAACCAACAAGACCATGGGTTGTTTTCCCAAACGGGGTGCTCACCTTGAGAGGCATCTTTTTCGAGACTGTGGAGAAGGGTTAGGGAGGCCAAGAGTCTGATTCAGCTGCCTGGCTCTCAGAGCCCGGGGACATCCCCGCGCCGACCTGGAACTGCCCGGGAGGCCGGGCTGAAGGAGAAAGCTCTGGTTTGTCTCTCCTTCTGGCTGAGTCTGAGCTCCCAGCTCATGCCAGTCAGTCCCGCAGAAAGCCTCACTGTGACTCATCTGTAAAATGGGGTGGTTGCGGGAAGACCCCGAGAAAGTCCTTGGTGCTGAAAGTTCTAGAACATGGATGGTTTCAGCCATGGGACTGTTGACCTGGGATCAAAGGGGGGCTCAGTTGGGCGCTTCTGCACAAGTGAGCAGCTCTCACCATCCCCCTCTGTCACCCCCGGGGACACTTGGGCCAAGGTGTGCTGTGGTTTTCACATCCTCCTGGGGGCAGCAGTTTCTAGGGGCCACCTGAGTGGCCGGCTCCCCGGGGGAGGCAGCTCAGCTCTCCCGAGCACAGAGCCCTGGGCCGGGGTGGGGGGTAGGCAAGGGCCAGGGGCTGGGGCTTGGTCAGCGGCTTTGGACTAGGCCAGATGTGGCTCCTCACCGCTTCTGTCTCTGAAGGGAACTCAGCTCGTAAGCAGGCTGCAATGTGGAGGCAGGAGCTGGCCTTCCTGGGAGGGTGGGTTAGCGGGAGGTGGGTGGGTGACAGAGGGACTGGTGCATACGCTGGTGGGCGGACAGACAGAAGGATGAAGGGATGGTGGAAGGCTTCAAGGAAGAATGCTGGACAGGTAGAAACACACGCTAGAGACCAAGATC
Organism: Spilogale gracilis; assembly: GCA_004023965.1. Lineage (NCBI taxonomy): Eukaryota > Metazoa > Chordata > Mammalia > Carnivora > Mephitidae > Spilogale > Spilogale gracilis. The sequence goes on along the minus strand of PITA01003052.1, from coordinate 106,174 downwards.
CTAAGTCAAATAGAAGCTCCATGAGCTTCCTCTATTTTGTTCCCTGCCCCACTTCCAGCCGGGCACATAGGCACTAGAAAACACCCGGTTTGCAGTGTGTCGTGTGTACTTTATTTCCCTGGTGTAGACACTTCCACCATGGCCGATTTCAAGCTACCAACCTGACAACCCAAGGTGGGATCGGGAAGAGATGTGTGTCATCAAGGCCCTCCCAGGTGGTCTGAGCCAGCCTCAGCACACCGCTGACGGGAGCCCCGAGGGGCATCGGGAGGGGCTGGAGGGCTTCAGGGGGGAGGTGGTGTTTGTTGCACTTTGAAAAATGAATAGGACTTGTTAGATGTACTGGCTCTTCGGGCTGAAGAAGAGCTTGAGCAAGGGCCTGGAGGGGTGACGGAGCCCTGAGCACCTGGGGAGGCCAACATTCTACGCCAGGGCTAGGCTTTTTCCACCTGCGGGGTCAGAGAGGGCAGGGATGTCCATCTGACAAATGAAGTGAAAGGTGCACAAGGGGCCAGATACTCGCCCAAAATCACACAGTGAAGATCACAGTCAGAACTTGAACTCTTGTCTCCTGATCCCAAATGCGACTCTTCCTCCCCTTGCTCTGCTGGGAGGGACCTAGGTCAAGAGGGAACAAACTCTTAGCAAACACCTGTGGGGTGCCTGGTGCTTCATCCTTGGGGCAGCTGACCCCAGCTCTGCGAGTGGCCGACAAAGCTTCCATGCCCTGCACCCCCAGCCGCATGACCGGTTCTGGGACATATATGTGATCTTTCTGCAGGGACTGCCGAGAGGGAGGGATGGATTGAAGCCTGGGGCTGTGGGGAGGGGCTGACCCACAAGAAAGTAGAGCTAGGATTGGAGACAGATTCCTGGTAATGTCTGTTGAGCTCCTGGATACAGCCGTGCATGAAACCACCTCACCATCGCTGTCACCTTCTGAGGTACACAAGTGTGGACGTCATTATGTGTTCACCAGATATTTCTGGCTCTTCAGCTTCCGGCCCCCCTGGTATGGCACGACATGCCCAGGACCGGCCAGGGAGTTGTGAGCAAGACTGTTAAGTCTCGCTTCTCACCAGAACGTGGTACCTGATCGTTGTCCCTCTTGGTCACGGTGAGCTGAGACAAATGAGCTGGTGGCTTCTCCCTCAGCCTGGATCCCCGTGTGAGGAGATGCGGAGAGCAGAACCCCCAACTTACCTGAGACGGACGTGCATCGTGAGCAAGAACTAAGTCCCCGTTACAACCCACCGAGGTCTGGGGGCTGTGTGTTAGCAGCACCTAACCCAGCCTGTCCCGACGGGGCTGATGAGCTGGGAGTGTCCCTTTCTTGCTTAAGTGGGTCTGAAATGGGTTTGTGTCACTTGCAGTGGGAAGCGTCCCAGCACAATGATGACCCTTCTCCCGACTTGAGGAAGGACTAACTACATTCAAAGGGGCCAGAGGACCGGGCTCCATCCCTCCTCATGGATGATCTTGGGCAGCTGCCTGCTGTCTCTGAGCCTCAGTTTCCTCTTTGTCAGGGGCAGCCATCAGCCTCCCGGCTTGCTGGGAGGAACAGCTCCACTGGGATGAGACCCACACGCGAGAAAGCAGAGCTGGGTGTATTCCTTTAGGCTCCCTGATGGGAGGGGAAAGCTCTTCCCCCTCCCCTACTTGGGACTTGGTCTGGGGATGGGCTCCTGGCACCACATGGGACACAATCCAACCACAGGCACCCAGACTGGTGCCATCGGAAAACCAGGGACAGGAAAGACAGAGCAGCGAGCATATACATGCCCTTGCCTCCCGGGAGCCCACCGCTCCTACAGAACGGGAGAAGCATGCGTTCTTGACAGCGAGGAGCGGCGATAGGGTTCACCTGCAGTCATAGAGCATCAGGCCACAGAAGGAAAACAAGAAGAGTCAGGTCCTGCTCAGAAGTCAGCTTCTCAGCAGGACCTCCCCTGGGCACCCTACTTGGTTGTTCCCCACCCTCCCCTCCGTAACATTAAGTTCTAACATGTCTTTTACTGATCTGTCGTGCTTACTGTCAATCCTGCTAGCCTGGGGGTTTTGTCTGTTTTATCCGCTGCTGGGTCTCAGAGCCTGGAATGGTGCCTGGCCCACAGCAGGTGCTCAGTGAACGCTGGACGGATGGGCGACTGTGTGGATCAATCAGTTTACAGCAGAGCTGCGGCTGGCAAGACGGGGCAGAGGACGGAGGGGACTGAGCCCAGCAGGGCGCCACCTGCCCTGGACATGGAGATGCCATGGAACGGGACAGAGGTGAAGACAGCGGCCTCCTGGGGAGTCTGTAAATGGAGCAAGAGACCGTCTCCCAGTGCTTACCCAGGGGCAGTGAGGAGTCTTTCCCCCGTCCCTAGGGGCCACAGATCTGACAGTTTGCAAGCGGCATGGAGAGGACAGGCTTTGGGGCTTCGGGGCCTGAGTGGGCCTGCCAGCAGATCCTCCTGCTAGCTGAAAATCTGCAGAAGCTATTTTCTCTCTCTGTGCCTCAGTTTCTTCAGACACGAAATGAGTGCATTTACTTCTGCAGCTGTGAGCGGATCTGTGTTGAGTGCCAAGGATGGTGTCCGGCATGCTGCAAGTGCTCGGCAAGTGTTGTTGTTGCTTTATCATTTTCATGGACAAGTCACTCCCGCTGCCTGCCCTCTCCCCCTCGCCCAACTCCTCTAGCAAGCTTTTCTGTTCTGCAGAGGCCAGGAGAGTAAGACCAAGCGGAGGGCTACAGCACCATTGGGCTGCTGCTGCCACCTGCTGGTGACCACGGGAACTTGGCTGAAGTGGCGCTGTGTCAGGTGGCTTAGACGGGTGGCCCTATACCGCATCAATGGCAACCCACTGCCCTGCGAGTATGGTGATGACACCAGGTGAACTGACGGGCTTTTTAATTCAGCCAGGGCGGACTTCTGGTTGGGTGGCTGGAGGTACACAGGGCACTGGATGGTGGGGGTGGTGAGGGGTCAACCAAGCAGGGAGATCACACACGTGCACGCACACCCACACGTACATATACATACGTGCAGCATCTACACACACAAACACATCTATACACAGACCCACATCCACACACAACTGCAAAATCCCTGGCAGAAGTGGGTCAAGGGTCCAAGGGAAGGCTGGGTAGTGGGGGAAGTCAGAGGGTGGAGATCACTCAGCTCAGGTCAGAAACAAGGCAGGAAGGGGAAGAGGGGGACTGGGGAGGAGGGCCGGCAGTGGGCAGGGTGGGGTCTGAGAGGACTTCAGACAGGAGGGAGGCGGAGTCTGGGAAGGCTCCGTAGGCGGAAACCAGGAAGAGTGGTGCTTACCTTTATGGAAAGGAGGGAATACATTCAGGGACACGGCTGGTGTCAGTGGGACATTTTATGTAAGAATGGCATCAAGGTCTGTGTTTTCTAGAGTGCAGAAAATGTATGTAAATGAAGAAAAAAAAAAAGGTCTTAAGGGGGAAAGGAGCCTGGAGGCTTGAGTCTTACCTGTAGTGTTTTTAAGCGTTTTAAAGAGGATGCATTACCACGTTGCTGGAATAAGAACCTTTGAGAGTTGGGTGTGGGGTGGGGACATGAAGGACAGAAGCACAGATGTCCAGGCCCTATAATCCCAGCCTCTTGTAAGTGACAGGCCAGGGTGAATGGGACCTGCACCCTCTAGGCTCAGTGTCCCTCCTCCTCCTCCCTGCCTTTTGTTTAGGAGTCAGCCTAAATGTGAATTCTTTCACAGCCATCACACACTTTAGTTTTCCACAGTCGCTACTGCTCCCTAGTATTTATACTTAACACAAGGCTTCCCTTCCTCTCATTTATGTGACCTGATTGACCCCTGAAGGCAATTGTGCTCCAACCATCTGGTCTGTGCTGTGGTTCCTGGAGCCCTCTGTGAAGAGGCTTGAAGGGTTTAACTACCTCAGATAGGTGGGGGGATGGATGGATGGGCAGATGGGTATATGGATGGATGGATGGGGAGATGGTAGATGGATGGATGGATGGATGGGGAGATGGTGGATGGATGGATGGATGGATGGGGAGATGGTTGATGGATGGATGGATGGATGGGGAGATGGTGGATGGATGGATGGATGGATGGGTGGCTGGGTGGGTGGGTGGATGAAGGGGGAGATGGTAGATGGATGGATGGGTGGGTGGAGGGATGTGTAGGTGGGTGGATAGATGGACAGACAGGCATGGACAGATACACAGGTAGGCAGAGGGAGGTAAAGAACAGGTCATCCCTGCACAGAATGGCTGGCTGTGGAACGCAGAGCTGTGGTTACAGAAGCTCATCTCTCTAGGCCAGGGGCCATACCCTCGTCCCTTTGTCCCATCTCCCAAATACCGGCCCAAACCATTCCTTAGGTACGGGGACAGAAAGGGAGAACCCTACTATGTTCTCACCTTTGGTGGTCTTCAGTGCTTCTGGCCCTCCCTGAGGGAGGTAGTCTATCCCTATTTTTCAGATGAGAAAAGCAAGGCTCTGAGATGGGAGTGTCAGGACTGCGTGCCCGTAACCCCACCTTTCTTCTGCCACATGACGCGTTCCCAAACAACTAGCATTTGTCAAATATTTTCTGTTCATAAGCAGATAACACCCCTTATTCTACTTGTTCTTAAAAAATCTCCCCCACTTTTTTTTTTTTATATATATACCCGAGTAAAAATAAGAGGGAAAGAAATGATGATTGAGTCTTGGCCAGGTCTTGGCTGTGCTGGGGTTCCCCCTCAGGCTCCCCACCCCGTGCTCTGTCCTGCTCCTCACCCCACAGGCCTGAGTTGGGCCAGGTTGGGTGCGGCAGGTCAAACTTGACCGGATGAGCTGCTTCTGTAAGGCTGAGAAGCTGGCGGGTGCGAGACCGGGCCTGAGGCGGCACCGACTAAGGGGCCCTCCACACTCCCCCACTCCCCACTGTCTATGGCGCGGTCGCCGGAGCTCTCCAGTTTTCAAAAAAATGAAACTCTACATTTTTTAAACATGTGAAATGTCCATTAAAAAAAAAAAGAGTTGGTGGCTAACATACACGTGCGAAAGAAAGAAAATGAAGACAAGGACAGCGAGAAAAGGAGAGAAGAAAAAGGAAGGAATGGGGGGAGGGAGGAGGGGAGGGCTAGAGAGAATGTCCACCACCCAAACCCACCCAAACCCAAGGCCACATGCCTGCAAGCCCTGTGACCTCAGCCCCCCAGGGCACACGGACCCCGAGTGGCCCCTCTCTGGGAGACACCGGCTAGCCGGGGCCCAGCGGAGGAGGGAGGACAGGTGGGCGGGGCTGCGGCTTCCGTTTAACCTGGAGCGTCTATTCCTGGCTATTCTGGGCTGAAAGCAGGGAGGCCCCAGAGGATCAGAGAATCTCTAGGAAACGCACAGAACTACATGCATTTTACTTCACTTTTAATTATAAAATAAATAAATACATGCCATGGGATTTTTTTTTTTTAAGAGAAAAGAAGTGAAAAGAACCAACCAACCCTAGGCCCACATGGCTCCCCGGCCCCAGGCCACAGGAAGGGCACCCCCCACCCCCCAACCCCAACCCCCTACCCCTCGGGTATTCTGCTGAGCCAACAAGGGAGCCCAGACTCCTCTGTAAGTGTGAGGTCCTGCCTGGAGAGGGGTCAGTTCAGGACACACAGCCCTGTCCTCTGATGTGCCCCCCAAGGCCCCACTACTTGGGGCACTTGGCATTCCTGCCACGACGGCTGGAGTCTGGAGCGGGCTGTGAGCAAGGCCGGCTCTCCGGCCCTCGCTGACCGAACGATGTCAGCGCTGAGGTCCACACGCAAGTGGAAGGTGCTGTGTTCCCAAACGGCGGAGGCCCCTGCAGGCCAAGCCCACTGGGGCCTCTCCAACTCACCACAGCCAGAGTTCCGCGGAGAAGGCAGGCGGCGACAGAGAGCAGGATCCGTGCCTGCAGCCATGGATAAGATGCTCCAGGAACAAGACGAGGGACAGCCAGGACCCGAACCTCCTGGCACCTGCTCCCTGACAACTCCCAGTGGGACCCAGCAGGGCCCTCGGTCTCGCAGGACCCCCGCAGCAGTTGGGTGGAAGGCCTTCTTCTGAGTTCCAGGCCAGGGGCTTGGCCCAGACCTGTCCCTGTGCGTCGGACCAGGTGCGGCGCACGCGGGGGCCAGGTGGAGCCCCCCCCTCCCGGGAGTCACACCCTCCTCAGGAGCCAGTGGTGGGGAGGGGGCTCATGGTGACCCCATGTGCCTCATAAGTGGACCCACTTGTTCCAGTTGACCTCGTGGGGGAACACGCGGCCCAACCGCAGGGTGCAGTCCACCGTGGGCTCGTAGAACACGGTGGGGCTCTCGCTTAGGCTGGAGGGCGCCTGGACCTCTGGGACCCGGGGCTTGGAGAAGAGAGAGACGGCCGCCGGCTTTCTCAGTAAGCACTTCTTAATGCAGCCCAGGGATTCCAGGCCCTAGAGACAGCAGCATAGCCAGGGTGACGGGCGCCCTTGTAGACCGGGTCCTCCGTCCCACCATGGGGGCTGCAGGACCCCAGGGCAGGGGTGGGGGCTGCAGGGGTTCAGCCGCCAGGCTGGCAGGCTCAGAGGGCAGCAAGCACGCCGCTCGGGGTGCGGCTGAGCAGGGCGGTGAAGGAAGGAGGGGACCCATGGCTGGACCCAGAGATCTCCTGCCAGTCCCCCCACCCCACCCCCGGGAGGAGGGAGCTGGGTTCAGCGGGGCGCCCCGCGCAGCCGCACCTGGAGCAGCTCGAGCACGGCGACGGGCTGCAGCACGCCTTGGTAGTGTTGCAGCAGGCAGCTCTCGGGGATGCCGGGCCGGGTCATGATGTGGTAGAGCACAGCCTCCATCATACCCTTGCACACAGGCACGTTCAGGTGGCCGTCCACAATGCGCCACGGGCGGGCGACGAAGGAGATGTTCTCGCAGTCCCTGCGGGGCGGGGGAGGGGACACACAGGCATCAGGATTGATGAGTAAGGGGACATGGCTCCGCAGATGGGACGCGGAGGCTCAGGACAGTCGGTGCCTGGCCCACGTCACGGGGCCGGGGGCCCTGCTCCTCCACACTGCCCCCTACCCTCTGGAGCGAGGAGTCACAACCCCAGGGCCCGGGGTCGCCGGCTGGGGGGCCTGCTCACACTCAGCCTTAACCACGGCCACTGGAGGGAGCCCACGCTGGCAGGGGAGGGAGGCCTGGACCCCCAGCTCCATCCCGGCCCCTGGGCAACGGCTGACTCCACAGGAGGCCAAGCTCACAGGGGTCTTTACTTCTGTGTCATAGACAGGGACGGGTCAGCCACTTGGGCTGCAGGTGTAGGAGGGCCCAGGACCAGCAGGACACCTGGCTCCGACCGCCACGACTGGGCCCTGGGAGGGGGCTTGCGGCCCCAGCCAGCCGAGGGACACAGGCACGCGTGTGGGAGGCGCCCCTTCAGCAGGAAGGCCGTGGTTCCAGATGGACCCCCACACTGCCGGAGTCCGCACCTGCGGCCCTCGCCGGCTCCCCACAAGCAGCTCCTGCCTTGTTCCCCCAGCGGGTGGCACAGCCAAAGTCCCACACGTCCCCAGGTCCCCGGGCTGAGACCCACTGCGCCGGACCGTGGAGAACTCCATGTGACGATCACTTCTGGGTCCCCGGGGACAGACTCGCACCCTCGCACCCTCGCACCGTGCCCAGCCGCCTGGGTCTGGGTACACACTCACTTTTCCCATGCTGCCTGGCAGAGGCCGCCGGCCACACAAATCTCGGGCAAACCTGACAGAAGAGGGAAAGGACATGAGACCTAAGAGGCAGAAATCTGTCTCTTCCCTTTCCGTTCACGCGACGTCCTTCTGGGCTCAGAAGACAAAGCCACAAACATGGGGACAGCCAACCTGTTCCTCACAGAGCCCTCCCCTCGGGGGGCTGGAGCCAGCACACCCAGAACCAAATTGGGCTGGGCCACGGTGTGCAAGTGTATGTAGGGGGGTTCCAGGGCCCTGAGGAAGCCCCACGATGGGATGCAAGTGAGCACCTCATCTTCCGCCCAGAAGCCCTGACCCCAGAGCTGTGTGTGTAAACCCTTAAGGCAGAAACAGCCCCAAGGAAACAAAGTTGTGTTTAGAGAGCCGGGAAAAGGCCAGCGCTAAGCACGGGTGACAGCTCCACACTGTGGGAGAGAAACAGGGCAGGTGTCTGCCCCCACATGGTCGTCATTCCCGATGGGGGCCCGGGGGGGGGGTGCACATCACAGCCAACAACGCCTTCCAGAGCCACCTCTCCTGTCCCACATGCTTGTCATTCACAGACCGGCTCAGGAGTCCCTGAAGCCCTCTAGAGGAAACAGTAAGTGGAAACAGGCAAGCCCAGTCGCCCTCAACGCTGAGGCTAGGAAAAGCTGGGGTTCCCAGTCTTAGGCCCCAGGACAGAGGATGGGCAGGTGGGGGAAGGTGGGGTGCAGGACAAGTTTGCTTGGTACCTCTGGGGTCTTCAGATCCTTCTGGAAGCTGGGCCTGACAGCTCAGCGGCTCTTGGCCGAGAGGGCTGAGTACCCCGCTATCCTCTTGGTCTTCCTGCCCGGCCTCCAGTAATCCCAGGGGAGGCTCCTCCACACCCATGTCTCCAGCAGCTGCCGGCAGGAAAGGCGCTGGGAGTTCGGGCTCTTCCGCCTGGGGCCCGGGGCTGGGGGCCAAGCGCACGTCCTGGAGCGTGGGCCTCTTGGCGGGGGGCTTCTGGGTCTCAGGGTCAGTCCCCTCACCCTGACTGGCCACATCACTGCTCGTCCAGCTGGCACGCCTCTTGGTGCTCCGGGGGCCCTGGGAGGGCAGGGCGTGCCTCTCCGAGGGGCTGTCCTTGTGGGCAGGCCCGCGTTGGGGTCTGGCCGGGGGGTCTTCTCTTTGAGGGTATGCATCCTCCTCCCTGCCTCTCAGCCGCACCGAGTGCAGGAGCCAGGGCTGGGCAGAGGCCACGGCCACCAGTCGAGCCGTGTTGCCACCGACTTCCAGGACCTGATGGTACTCCAGAAGGTCCTAGGAAAAGCAGGAGACACACAGGGTCTGTGCAGGAGCACGGGGGTCCTCACGCTTGTTTCCTTGACTGGCACGCCCGAGCGTCCCAAGCAGATGGCAAGCCTAGCTCCATCTGGACAGAGGACTCCTGGTTTCTAGCCCCCAGTGGGTGAACTTCTGAGAACCGAGGCTGTGTGAAGCAGCCTCCCAGGGAATGTAACACCCCGAGTGCCATGGAGTTCCACCCAAGACACGACTGTCCCCACGTGAATGATACTAACTCCTCTTGTTGTCATACCAAGCCCTGCCCCCCCGCTCCCTGTTCTGGTTGAGGCACTGCGCCAACACTATCATTTCCTTTCATTCCCAGCTTGAAAACCCACCGGTCGGGATTCAAAAAATTTACCCCGGCTCATATCCTGGAACCAGGACTCACACCCAGGTCATGCAGGTCTTGTCACCTGGGACCCCGGGCAAGGCTGTAGGGAGCACGGGGCTCACCTCCCGGGGCTCCTGAGGCACCGCGGGTTATAGGAACAAAGAGACGCCACGGGCACGGTCATCATGACCCTGCTCTCACGAACACTTGTCTGAAAACCAAGTAAGTGACATGTTCCCCCCCCCCCCCGCCCGCCGGCTCTGCTTCCAAGTCCAGACTATGCAGAGCAGGGCCCACGGGTCCCAAGGCACTTGCTTTAAAAGGTCCATATGTTAGTACATTCCTTGGGTTCAAGGGTCCTGGTGAAAATGGCCCCAGGCAGGTAAAGTGGGGAAGTCCTGTGGGCCCAGCAGAGACGGCCCTACTCGGCTCTGTCTCACTGTGCTGAAGAAAAGGGGTCCATGGTGCCCAACCTTCTAACATTCTAGAGAAGCTGGGTTTTAGGCAAAATCTCCCATTTTTAATCTTGGCAATTCATTTAATTTTGGAAAAAAGGACACTATGTGCCCCAAACTGAGCCCCACCTCAGCAGCGTGCATCTGGCTGGTGAGCAGTGCCCTCCGCGTCGGCTGCCCCGCGTTACCCGAGAGCACGGCTCACCTGCACGTAGTCTGCAAACGTCCGGGTGCGCTCAGCATCTGTCCTCTCCAAGGCGGAGAACCACCGGCTCAGCTCCACTCTGTCCACCCCGAAGCACCCCGTGGCGGCAATGACCCCGTGGACCTCCAAGACGGCACACACATCTCCCGGCTCGTAGCCGCCCAGCTCCACCTGGTGCACAAACTCCTCCAGGCTGCAGGCGGCCCCCGGGCTCTTGATCAGCCTGGTGAAGGTGTCAGGGAGGCAGGCTATGCCCACAGGGAGCTCCTCGAGAGAAGGGGCTGCAAACACGAGGAGGACCCAAATCAGCTCAGCACAGAGCACAGGCAGTACTGAGGAGAAACGTTCTCCAACACTGACTCAGCGCCCACCCCCCAAATAGGTAGACGGGGCGTGGGCTGCTGGTGGTTGGGATGCCCCCCGGGGCCAGGATGAGAGGCAGGAAGGTGGGGCTGGGGTCTGATAACAGTAGCCCCAGAGCTCTGGAGGGCTGCCCTGGACCCTGCCTTCCTGTTGCTCCTATGTTCACCGTTCCTCAGACCCTAGGGGGCCCCCCTGGGATCCCCCCCTGAACTCCCGCAGGAGCATCCATGAGCCGGGGTTGCTGTGTGTGGCTTCCTGGGAAAGCTGGCTCCGCTAAGACCATGACCACAGGTTTGGCCCGAGCCAAACTCAAGGCAGAGCACAGAACCCCAACTGGGGATTTTGAAGTTGAAAATGAATGCCATGCACCCCAATAGGTGAAGGGAAGGTGGAGGTAGGACGGGGGTGGGCAGGGGGAAGAGAAGCGCAGGGCTGGGAAGGGGCCTGAATGTTCTCATTTTATAAATTCAGTGTTTGGGAAAGCAAGGTCTAAGTACACTATTCAGACTTTCAGAGGTGACCCACAGAAGGACTCGAGTGTACAAACTGGAAAGAGGAGGTGTAGACAGGATGAACGCAAGCGAGGACTCCTCTTTCACAGCACGAGGGCAAAGCCACGCCGAGAAGTGTGTGGCAGCGTGTGCTTCCAAGCCCCGGTGGGAGTCTGTCCTGGCCCCAGCTCGCAGGCGGCTCCCGGGTCAGTGGGCAGCACTCACCGGTGGGGCAGAGCCGGGTGGCCGTGGGGGTGCGGCGCAGCCGGAAGGTCAGGCGGCACGAGTTCACCACGATGCTGTCGGTGGGGCTGAGGTTGCGGATGCTGACGATGCCAGGCACACAGTAGCCGCGCATGAGCAGGTAGTTGGTGTGCGAGGCCTGGCGGGCTTTCACCTCGATGGCGCGGCGCTTGCTCCCCGAGCCTTCGTCTAGGTCTTCCTCCTCGTCGTCGTCCTCGTCCAAGGCCCCGTCCTTCCCCAGGCTAGGAGAAGAACGCGGACCTGGATGACGCAGCATAGGCCGAGCGCGTCTGCCGGCTCTCCCTCAGAGCGGCCACCATGGTCTGGGCTCAGCAATGGCCTGTGGTCACTGCGGACCCCCTCCCCCGACCCCCGGCATCTAGCTGGGAAGGGCAGCACCGACTGCTGCTCCAGATTCATCTCCTTCAGCCACCTCCCCACAGGCCGTGTCCTATTCCCGTACCAATGCCTTTTCAAGGGCTGTTCCTTCTGCCAGGAAACCCTTCCCATTTTGGTCCCAGAACTGCCTGCTTTTCCACTAAATCCCAGCTTAGCTATCACGTCCTCATGGAACATCTGCCAAAGCCACCATCCTGCCTTACCCCTCCTCGCCACACTGTGCCGGGTCCCTCTCTTTGGCACAGCCAAGTCCCTCCCTCTGCTGTTCCCTGCTGCCTGGAGGCACCAGCACAAGGCACTGGCCTGGTCCCTGGTCCCAGATCTGAGGTCCTGTCCCCAGGAGCACCCTGCCGCACTGCTGCCATCTGCCATCTCACATGCCAGACGTGACAGACTCAGCGTGTGGTGGTGGCATAAACAGAGACTAGGGGCGCCTAGTGGCTCCCCCAGCTCAGGTCATGATCCCGGGGTCCTGGGATCCAGCCCCATATCAGGCTCTCTGCTCAGCGGGGAGTCTGCTCCCCCCTCTGCTGCTCCCCCTGCTGGTGTGTGTGCTCACGCTCTTTCTCGAATAAATAAAATCTTAAAAAAATGAAAGACGAGATGGCAGAGTGAATAAAACTACAGCCACCAGGAGACTGTGATGCCCGAGGCCCCCAGCTGTGCTCAGAGTGTGTGCGAAGCCTAGTGACAGCCCGGTCCTTACCTCTTCATGACCTCGTTCTCCACCATGGAGCTGTCTACCACAACTATCTGCTCCGGGATCTGGACGTCCACAGAAATGAGGCCCAAAGAGAAAAGGGTCAGGGCGGCCACACAGTGTCCTCCAGGGCTGTCCAGGGAAAACGCCACCATGTGACTTGTAGACTTGTTATTATCCTGGTCTTTGAAGGAAAAATTATCGGGCTGGTCCAACTTGCCGGCAGCCAGGATCATGCTGAAGAACTGGAACGATTCGGTGCAGATGGTGCTTGGGAAGCGCCACGTAAAAATCCTGCATGGACACAATGGAGGAAAGGTCCAAACTGAGGATGGGTGTTGGAGGCCTGTGTGTGGATGGGCTGCAGGCCCTTCAGATCTTTGCATTCAGAACTAACCACACTAGCTTCCCCGCCGAAGCCCTCTTGTTCACCTCAGATGAAGGCACCGTATTTTAACCTAAGTGCGTGCCTTCCCTGCTTACCTGAGCACCTTCCTGGAGGGGTGGTATCCCCATATCTAACCTAATGCTCTATGCCTTTTGGCCATTCGCTCTAAACGGGAGCCAAACCGGGGAAGAGAAGATGAATGCACTTCCCGAAACGATCATCTTCCCCCCAGGCAAGCCCCAAACCCGTGCAGAGGTGACAGGACATGTATGTCCATGCCACTGTCTCCGCGAGGTAACTGCAGAGTCAAGACCTGGCCTGTCCAGGAGCGGGACTTCCCACAACCCTGTAACAGGGGCCTCGGTCCCAGGGAGGGACCCAGAAAGGCTTCAGGATGTGAACGCCGCCCCTGGGCTCACAGATAAGATTGTGGTGGTGGAGAAATGGCCAAGAAGTAGCTCAAGGTCAAATGGTCCTGCCGGACCTGGGCCACAGCTCTTTTTACTATGGCAGACTACACTCCAGGGAGGCAAGGAGACCGGGGTGGGCGGGGGGGGAGGGGTCGCCCTTGAGAAAGGCACGAGGGTCTGGAGTCACAGGCAAAGGGATGCATAAAAAACCAAAATCCCCTCATTCTGCTGTTCTGTTTCTGACCACAGCCTCAGTGTAGATCTGAGAACTGACAAGGAGGACATTCTGGAAAAGAGGAAGCCTGCCAAGGCCAAGGGCTGCTAAGACCAAAGCCCTGGGCCTACTTCACAGACCTCCCCTTCATGTGGTCAAGGGGGCCAGAGGCATAAAATGCCGAGTGGTTAACAAAGACTGGCTGCGCTGGCTGCTAGAGTGAGGCTCCCATGATGAGGGGCATCCCAGACCATCGTTTGGATAGCTGAGGGGCTGGAGACTGCGTCTGGAATCCAGACATCAGATGGCTTCAATCTGAACACTCAGCTTGGGGCGGCTGAGCCGTGAGAACGGCCGGTGAGGCTCAGCCAGGGTGCTGTGCCTTTCACAGGACTCGTCAGTATGTTAGAATCTCATCTCTCCCAGTTTAAGAGGAGAAATGGAAACATGCCACCTGCAGAATGGTAATGTCCCCAAACTACCGAGAGCACTGCCCTTGCCCCCTAGCAGGAGGCACAAGCATGGATGGACGCCCGTTCTGGAAGCAGCATGCCCTCTGGGCCCGCCCTGCCCCAGCCTGAAGGCTCACTTGTAGTAGCTCTGGGACAGCTGGTAGGACATGGGCACGAAGGGCAGAGCCCGGTTCTTCTTTGGGCCGAGCAGGTGGTTGACGCGGCGCCGGTTGACCAAGCTCCTCTTCTGGCACTCCATGAAGGCCTTCACCAGGATGTGGTCCTTATACTCTCGGTACAGGCGGAAAGTCTGCAACACAGCAAGGCCGTGGGTGAGTGAGGCTCTCCGGTAGCTGGTGGGGGGAAGGAGGAGAACGCGGGAGTGCACAGAAAAGGGAGCCGATCACGTGTGCTGGAGGGACTGATATGGGGCTCACGGGCTGGGAGGCTGGAGCAGACTCCTGGGGTGCAGGGCGGAAGGAACTGTAGCAAGCCAGCGATTGGATGTCAACTTTCATCCCTATCAGAGAGGATGCCCCAGAGGAGGACAGGCAGCTAGAGACAAAGGACGGCTCTGTCTTGGGATACAAGATTGTAGGAGTCAACCCAGAACCGCCTCTGATTCCACTCACTTCCCGTGGCTGGCCCAGCCCGCGAGGAGGTCCAATTGGCTGTATCTACATAAACCGTCCCCAAAGACAAGAGCTTGATGCCGTCTACACCACTGCTCCTCACCGGAGCCTTCACCTCCCTGCTCTCCCTGCTGCACCGGGGCCCCCAGCCGCTGGCCACTCGCCACGCAGACACAGTGAGCCCAGTGCCTCCATCAGACCACATTTTCTGAGCCATGACTTCCTATCGCCTGTGTCCCTCTGCAGAGGGAACACCCAGTACTTATTACACCTGCCAGGAGTCCCAGGAGCACGACCCTGCCCACCGCTCCGGCCTTTCCCTCAAAGAGCCTTCCCACCGTGGGGGCCTGGCGTTTGCAGCTCCCATTTCTTGGACGGCATCTCCCCCCAGTTCTTACAAGGCTGACTCCTTAACACTCAACACTCAGCTCAAATACGTCCCCTCACAAAATCCTTCCCAGCAGTCAACTGTACTAGAGAAGCCACTCTCTCCACCCGAAATGACCTCATTAGCTTACTCGTTGTCTCTCTGCCACCAGAAAGGAAGTCCCACGGGGCAAACACTCAACCCGGCGCCCAGCAAGGAGCCAGTGTGGACGGTGGTGTCTGGCCCGTCGCAGAGGCTCTGTGGCCTGGATTCGGACCTGGCCCAGAGGAAGAGCAGTTCCAAGGCCTACAGGACCAGCAGGTTCCGGTGACTCCCATTTTTGGAAAGTACTGGCTCCATCAACTAGCCGACCCAACAGTGAAGTGTCTAGCACATGCCAGACCACAGGGAAGTTCCTGCCAGACCCGTCTCCTCAAAAGCACAGGCCAGGAAAACATGTGGTTTGTGGTCTGAGAATTCTAGGCTTGGCAGGTTCTCTGCTGCATTGGCCCTGGAACCACGTGCGGCAGAGAAGATGGAGGCTTGCAGACTTCAAGGGACCCTCCGAGGCCAGGCCGATGGGCAGGGCTGGGACCAACAAGGCCCTGTCCTTGAGGCCAGCGACCTCCCCCACTGCACCACTGCAGAGGGACATAGGAGATCGGAAGCCAAAGCGGTGGTCGGTTAGGGTGCTGGGGCAGCACAGGGTGCTCTCATGCAGTTGGGGGGCTCTGTGCACACACTGGGTCTTGTTGGTCTGAGGCCCGCACACCACCTTCGACCTTTCTAGACAGCATGTGCACGTCAGCTGTGTGCACAGGCCCGAAGGCAAGAGGCCGGAGACTGGCCATGATACCACCACTCCTGCCCCATGGACAAGTGCAAGCTGGGACCCTGCTTCTCATGGAAACCCTGGTGTCTTCAGCTCCTCTTGTCCGTGAAGATGACCACAAGGGGGCGTATTCCCGACAGTTTGCTGGTGTGGCCCCAGACACCATGGACAGGGAGGGAGGGAGCATGCCAGATTGCGACCCGCTGTCTTGCACAGCGTCTTGCGGAAACTTGGGGCTGCAGGGAGCCCGGTGGAATCCTCCATATGGCCTCTGACCTTGTGAGGCCTTTGACCCCACCCACCGGAGCTCAGACACCACCCGGAAATGGATCTGGAGGAAAGACAAGCAGCAGCATGATGGAGGGGACAGGCCCTGGCTGAGACACAGGGACCTGGCCTTCACCATTAACTTTGGGGCTGGGCTTTCTCATGTGATGGGCAGTTGGACTAACTCCTGCAGTCCTGCCCAGCTCAAGTCCCTGCCAGACTGCACAGCCAGAAGGGCCCTCCATGGCCTCAGGTCGAGTTGGAAATTAGGACTTTTACGGGCAATGCTGGCAGTAAATTTAAAAAAAAATTTTTTTCCTCTTTAAATAAGCTCAGGTCCAACAAGACAGAGCCAGGGGCCAGACTGGGGACCGTCTTTGTGGGACTTCTGTCCTACTCCACCCGATTCCGGTCCTGTTCTCTGGCACGTCCTGACTCACACATGGCTTTGGGCGTGGAGGAGGGGGTGAGGCCCCACAACCAGCCTCCCACTAGGAGACACACATGCATCGTGTGAGTAAGCCGAGTTCAAGGGCCCCATGGTACCAAGAGTAACAAGAATGAGATGACCGGGGACCCCCCCCAACTACCTGGTCCCAGATGCCACTGCTGGACAAGCAACTGCCTCACGGTGACGGACTCAAAGAAGAGACATGAACATGAAGTCTGGGGTCTGCGGGGGCCCGGCCACTGCTGTACAGGGACCATCACATTCTGGCCACGCACTTTCCCGAAATCGCTCCACTTCCCCCCGAGGCCTCCTCATCTCCCTTGTGGTCAAAATAATAAGCACCACCTGGAGAATGTGGGCGGGCCCAAGCTGGGTCTGCACCCCGCTGTGTCCCCAGGGCACTGTGCTGTCTACACCCTGAGTCTGGGGACCGGCAGCATTACGTGTCAGGTTTCCACTCCCTCTGTGACCTCCAGAGGTGGGGCCCAGGGCCCACGTGCTGAACGATGGGGCCATTTAGAACAAGGGGGCACCTGCTCAGCACCTCTCTGCTGGGGCCCGGGAGCCACAGTCTCAGGTCTGAGGGAGAGTGCCGTGAGATCGTGAGATCGTGGGCACTTGCTTCTGTGTGCCTCTGAAACGCATTTGCAAATGAGTGTTAACACCAGCACCTCCCCAGGCTCAGGACAGGATTAAATGAGACCCACCTTCCTCCCCTCAACCCTCACTCAGCCAAGAGAGCACTACTCTCTAATACGTTCTCAGGAGACATGCCCAGCCCACAGAAAGGCCGCTTTCCTGCTCGGTGATCTCTAGCGATCAAAACAGCTCACCATTTCTAAGCTCTAATCAGAGAAGGTAAGCTGCACAGGTCAGTCCCTCCAACTCTGTCGTGGCTCACCTCCTCTTCGGCCTCATTTTCTGCATTAACATTCGACTCAAAACCTCAGCCTGGGAGGGATTTTGGAAGTCACTGGATTCCCACACTTGGAAGATGAAGGAAGGAGGCATGGGAGTCTCAGGGAAAATCGAGCTCCCCCCCAAGACTGCACAGCTAGGAAGAGAATGAGCGAGGGCTGTGCTCAGCTCCTGCCTCTGATGACCCAAGCCCCACAGAACTGCGGTGAAGCCGTTGCCGGGTCCCTGCAACCCACCTGAAATGACCGGCAGGACTCCATCTGGCTGTCCGAGAGGGCCAGCGTGCTCTGGACCAGGTTCTGGAGCACCAGGAAGTGGATGTCATCCACGCTGAGAGACAGTAGGGAAGGGGCAGACACATGAGGCCGGGGGCCACAGGCACCACTCAGCCTGGGTGGACGCAGTTTTTATTTAGAAAAAGTGATCCCCCAAAGGGACTCGAATGTCAAAACTATTCACAGATCAAAACAAGCGGTGGTTTTTAGGCTTACTAACCCATCCCTTTCTGCAGAGAGAAACATTTCTGCTTAGCGGGTAATGGGTGACATACCCTGGAAATGGGTTTTTGTCATAACTAACAAATGCAGTCAGGGTTGAAACTTTTTCAGCCTATCTACGAGATCAAAAGTTGTATGGCCTGTTTATCTATCTGTCTATCAGATCAAGAATTGTATGCTCTACCAAGTGACCCAGCCATCGGCTCCATTTTCCTCTAATCTTAAACAAATTTTTCTCCAAAGAAGCTTCTCACTGAAATACAGAGCTAAAATCAAACTGAACACTGGTTTTCCAACACAGAAAAAAACAGCTGAGCTTTCTAACCAGAGCTTTGTGCAGGAAAGCTCATGGGCCTAGAATTCAAGCCCTTTCCGCAACCCGCCTTAAGGTTAGGCCACTGATTCATGAGACTAGGGTCAGCAGGCTTTTCCCAGAAAGGGACGGATAAGGAAGACTCTGGGGTCTGACTTGAGGGCTATCTGGTCTCTGTCGTAGCCACCCAACCCTGACGCCCACAACCCACGCGTGGCTGTGCTCTAAGGCAACGTTATTTTCAAAGATGGCGGGCAGGCCAGATCTGGCCCTGGGTGGCCCTGCGCCGGGCCACTGGCGGCCCCACCAAGCAGCTGTGGGCAGTGCGTACCTATTCAGTTCATCTTCTTTCCTGGTTGGATCCTTTTCCTCTCCAATGGCCAAAACTCGGTATCTGCATAAGGAATGAGAGATGAGCATGGCAGGGAACATGGCCGACCTTCACTAACCGAGTGGAGGTTGCCTCAACATGGCCGTTTACTGGCTGAAGTGTTGGAGGAAATGTAAAACCCATTAAAATTCAAACACATACATGTCAGTTACAATGAGAAAAGACCATGTTCTGCTTATCGAATGAGCATGTTGTTAAAAGGAGGGTTGAGGAAATGAGGAATGTTCATTCTACGGACAGTTATCAAACAAGAAAATGAAATGCTTATTGGCAGAAAGCCACCATTAATTATTAAGAGAAGGGGATCTATAACCGTGGGCCGGTTATGATTAAAAACAAGCATAAGAAAGCTGTCTGGGGGGCGCCTGGGGGGCTCAGTGGGTTAAAGCCTCTGCCTTCAGCTCAGGTCATGATCTCAGGGTCCTGGGATTGATGCCAGCATCAGGCTCTCTGCTCAGTGGGGAGCCTGCTTCCTCCTCTCTCTCTGCCTGCCTCTCTGCCTAAATAAATCTTAAAAAAAAAAAAGAAAAAAGAAAAAAGAAAGCTGTCTGGAAGAAAATACCCATCAAAGAGTAGTTGTATTAGGTAGCAGATTATTTCCCCATCTGTTTTTGAGCTTCAGATAATGCTGCTTCCTTGTGTTCCTACCAAGTAAACAAACACAAGAGAAGTCCAATGTGCTAGCCATCACACTACCCAGCCAAACAAGAAAATACAAGAAATTGCAAAACTCACTTCTAAAAGAAACATGGCCATTTATTTCTCAGACATTTCTTTGGTTTCTACGCTCCTAAAGTCAACATCCATCTTGGCAACAGTAAATTCTTAAAATTTAGTAGCAAGAAAAAGCCCGTTTTCAGAAATTGAATGGTTTTCAGTCAAAGTAGTTGGATCCCTTTCCTTTTTTGCCTGGCCTGCTAGGATGCTCAAGATCAAATTCAGTTTAAAACTGTTACAACTGGATGGGACGTCTTTCTTCCAGATGGTTCATGACCTCTCCTTTAAAACCATCTTTATTTTAACGTATTTTTCTATAAGTGAAAGTAAGTTGGCCCCACAAATTCACTGAAAATATGTGGGGTTATAAACTACAAAGGGCTAAATGGGTCATTTGAAGCATTTTTATAACTGGATATAAACCATACCACTTGGGAATTCTGGGGGAACAGTTTGTTGCCAAAACAAACACAAAACACAAAAAACAGTAACAGCTGTTAACCCTGCAAAGGATAGCAAATTGCTCCCTGGGCCTGGCATATGTGGGCAGGACATGGATTATCTGTTGGTTGAATCAAAGAATGAGATCTCCAACTGAAGTTCAGGGGGCTAACTGCAACCATATCATATGGTTCCCAAACAGGAATGGATTGATGACCATCACCTCTACCGGAAGAGGTTCCGAAAAAATCCAGGGGCCAGAGGGACCATCTCAATGAGGGTGGTAAGGAGGGATTCACATTTGGATGAAGCAGTAGAAACAGGTCTGGTTCACAGAACACAAGATTTTCACATTTCACAGTTTCTGTGCTCAAAGCCAAGTATGTTCTGTGCAGGTGCCCAGTGGCTGAGCGGGAAAGAGCGGGGATGCTGGAGTCAGACCCACTGTGGAAGTTCAGGTCCCGGCCCTGAATGGTTCATAAGCACCATGGCCTTGGGGGAGCTATTCCGAGCTTGGAGTTTCCACGTATGTCAAGCAACGTTAGCTAAAGCACACCAACCACTTGTCGAGGCCTGGATTAGGTCGGCAGCAGGGCCTCCACGGGAGAAGGAAGAGGGCGCCCAGTGGGGTGCGGGGTATGGCAGGGGCCTGCCCATTTTTAAGTCATCCATGAGAGGAGGCGAAGTGGTTCAGAGTCAAGGACACGCAGGGTTCTCTGCAAGGCCGTGGAACCGCTGACCAGGGGAGATGCCCATGGCCAGTGACGTTTTCTCTTGCCCCACGAGGATCACACAGAACCCTCCCCAAAGAACCTCACCTGGCAAACAGTTCCTGGAGTGTTTCTGGGATTTCAAGGTTAGGATTCCTTAGAGCCGAAGTGAATTTCTCTTTGAGTCTGTCCACAAATTCTTTAAACTCATTGGCACAAACCTTTCAATGTGAGAGAACGAGATGTGAAGCTCTTTCTCTCCTCGAAGGGAGGTTTTGCTGGTACATCAAGGAAAATCTTGTAACGAACTCCCACAGCAGCAACGTCCCAGAAACGGACTGAGGAGCGCGGCCTCCTTGACGTCCCTGCCCCCCCAGCCCAAGGAGCCCACCTGGGAAGGTGAGAGACACCACTCTGCCCAGGGACTTGGGGCAAAGAGCACAGTGCTGGTCCTCACTCCTGCACCACTGGCTCCCTCCTAAGCCCCAGACGGGAAGACCCACGTGTGTCCCACACTGTCCTGAACGCCTCCACCCAGAGAACTCGGAAAAACTCACATTCTATCCTGTTTGCTAGTTTTCCAGGTCTTCTAGCTGTTTGCAATTTCTGAAGAGCTGCCCTATTTTCTTAAAGAAACAGGCCCAAGGCCCCGCAGAATTGCAAAGCGACGTGTCAAATTCTAACGGTCTCTAACAACTCGTCAGATGAGGGCCAAAGCCCCAGAACTGATGAGCTGATCTCCCAGATGCACAGACAGGATCCTACAAGCCCTGCCTTCAGGGCAGGCTGAGCCCAGTGACCACATAAGGCCTACCTTTGGGTCTTCGTAGTCACCCTTTCGATTCATGAACTCTCCAACAAGTGCCTTATCCTGGTACACCTCAGCAAGGCAAATCCTGCAGGAAGAGAGGACCAACATGAGGTCTGGCGTTGGAATGACGTCTGTGTTCAGAACCATCGGGAAGATTCCTGTTCTAACATGGCTGGCCTTGGCTAACCATGAGGTATGATTTCCTTATACACCTGCTGGGTGATTACAGCTCTTAACAAGGAAGGATTTGGGGTCAGCCAACCCTGACTCAAGTCAGGCTTGCTGCTGCTCACGCTTCACACCTCTGGCTTCTTTGAGCTTCCATCCGCCACATGTAAACTGAGAATGGTGACTCCCGCTGCCGGCCCTCATAGGCATCTGGCCAGGACCAAACGAGATGCCCTAGGTGAAAGTGTGCTCTAAGTTTTAACTATCGCCCCGACGGCCCTGGTGTTCGCTATCAGTCAAAGCACTCAATGTCCACAGACATCTTCGTCTCTCTGTGATGGAAGGAGAGCCTGACTGGTCCCAAAAGAAATGGAGGGAAAGGCAACAGGTGTTTGCAGGGTGCGTAGGAGCCAGAAACTTGCACCTTCATAAAGAGCTTGAAGGGGAGACCATCACTCCAGTCTAGAGCTCGGTAAGGCAAGGGCACGGGCAGGTGGGCCCAGGGGAGGCTAGGACTGGTGGTATTGGCCTGCTCCCAGGGGCGGGAGCAGCCTCCACGTAGACACACGCCCTGTGCCAGGTCACAACCTCCTCGTGCTCCTGTCTCCCGGCTGCTGCTGCAGGTGATGAGGAAGAGCGTCAGGAAGGGGTTAGGAAGCCTAAGTTCCAGAACTCCCACTCCACTGCCAAGGTCTTGTCACCCTGGCCGACCTGCATCCTCTCTCTGGGTCCATTTGGAGCAGGTGACCAGAGCCCTTTTAGATAGAAAAGTCTAAGGTTCTACGCACAAGGGCCCATGGCTCCCCGCAGGAAGGCCCCTTGCTGTTAGCCCACTGGCTGCTGCACACACGCGGAGACACGTCTGGCTGCCACGGCTGGGGGCGGGGCGCTATGGCTAGATAGCCAGCAGAGGCCAGGGCTGCTCCGAAACAGCCGGCACGCACAGGACAGCCCTGCCACAAAGAATTATCTGGCCCCAAAGGTCAGTAGTGCTGAGGCTGGGAAACCCCACCTGGAGAAGTTTTCTTCACAATCTTGGGCTAGGCTGTTCCTCTCTACAACCTGGCTGATGGCAGGTGGCCCAAGGCTCAGAATCCAGCCAGAGCCAAGCCCTCCTACCGACTCATGGCATGTCCCCTCGTGGCCTCATCTTTGGGCTGTCGGCAACACCTGGGCCCCTCTGCACCCCATTCGGATGCTCTCTGGCCCTCAAGCCCGTGCCTGTGGAGGGGCTGGTCAGGAGCCTGATGGCAGGTGATGGCTCCATGCACTGGCCGGGCGAGAAGGGGGTGAGCACAGAGGCCTCTGCCCTCACCACCTCCTGCTGACGGGATATAGTTGGTGAACCACCTAGTCTGGATGGCCCACATCCTCCTGGGTAGCAAAGGAGAATGGCATCTACTTCCCAAGGTTGGCCTGAAGTCCATGCAACACCGGATATGTGGAAGGGTCTGGAAGCAGGCCCTGGCCTTGAACAATCACAGAACTGGAACTCTGGGATAGGCTATTGGTGAGCAAATGGATAACTCACTGCTCTCCCTGGATTTTAGAGTGGAGTCTTAAGCCAAAGGGATCAGAGAAAAGAACAAACTAGAAGCACGGGAGCAGCCTTGCCCTGAAGTTATAGAAGTTTAAACGAGGCTTACTTATAGTTCAGGTAGGCTTGTGGGTTTTTGACTATGTAGCGAGCTCTTCGACCAACTGAGTGAGATGTTTTATCCAGAGACTCTTCGAAGGTAGCGTGCAAAATGTCCCGTACAACCTGCCAGGGGACAAATGGGCCCTTCACCTGCAGAAATACAAGCCAGGATGGAAAGTCAGTATCCTCAGTGCCCAGGGCCTTAACGTAAAGGAGGGGGAGGGTATGTTCTTTGGCGCCTCTTTCTGCTGTGGATGCCCCAGACTACCACATTTACAGAGCACTGACTATGTGCCGGGCATAGTGAGCAGCTGAGCGAAGGATCAGCCAAACCCTCAGCGTCCAGTGGGCGAGAATGTCTCCTGGGAAGAGGTGCCCAGAGGGTGTCGGGTAACACCGTCTAGAGAGGCAATACGTTAGGGAAGCTGATGTACTAACATCAACGTATTTACTTCTTTTAAAGTTCTTTTAAAGGCTTAAGTTCATGTTACAGGTGCTTAGAAACGTTCTGGACATCAGTAGAAACACAAGCACTGAAGGGCTTCCTCAGAGACTCAGGAGAACATCTCGGCCAAAACATGCAGGAAGGCAGAGACCAGACAGGGAAGGGGGCTTGATGACAAGGTTATTTCCCGACAGCCCCCAGGAGGAGGCGGCCCAAGAACTTAGTATCAGTTTAAGCAGCTGAGTGGAGGGTCTGCTGAACCTGAACCATGCGGGGCTCTGCGGGCCCCTCTGGCTGCATGGAGGGGCACCTCCGCCACCAGTGTTGCAATGAAAATCCACTGCAGAGGCAAGGAACAGATTTTAGGGACAGTGGCACGTCATCTCCAGCTTGCTCCTGGGAGAAGGGATTGGGCTGGAATTTAGGAGGGAATGGGGGAGGTGAGCATGTGGGAAAAGTAGTCAAGGAAAGGCATCCAATGGGCCTGCAGGCAGAAGGCACCCAGGACGGCTCCTCTTGGCCAGCGTGCTTGAGGACAGGGTACACAAACATAGCTGGGACAGAGCCGCCCTACCCATGCCACCCAGTGGTGTTATGACCTAGAAGGGGCCTTGTACTAGATACTGGCAGAGCTCGGGCTCCGGTGGCTTTGGTGAACCAGCTCAATTGGACATTCGTCAACCTCGATGCTCCCCAAGCCTTGCTGCAAACTCAGAAGATCCCAATGGTGCCAAGTGGTGGGAACAGACAGCCTATGAGTGAGGCTGCTCTGGGGAACAGGGTTAGGAGGTGAATGCTGGCTTGGGCTGCAGGGCCTCCTTGGAGGCAGTGACATCAGAGGAGAGACGAAGAGTGCTAGCCGGGAATCAAGTTGCTCCCCAGCCTCTGGGGCTCAGGGACACGGGCCGGGAGGACCCATGAGTGTGGGGGGCAGTGGCATGGAAGGTGCAAAACCAGGCCAAGACCGCCATCACCATTCCACACTCATTCAGTACCCTGTGACAGAGCGGTCATGGTGCAATAGGCACCGCACTGGGGGCTATAGCTAGGAAAACAAATGCCAAATCTCCCTGCCTTGTGAGGAGCGGCTGCACCAATGGGCCCAGGAGGGCGAGAAGCAAAAGCAGCAGCCTGAAAAGTCCAGCCCGAAGGGGCACAGCGAGAATGTGGTAATAACGAGCAGGGTCACTAAAGTCTTTCCAGAGATGATAAGCAGTTGGGAAAGACAAAGAGGGGAACTTTCCAGGCAGACGAGGGTGGGAGAAGGGGAACAGGAAGTGCCAGACTCCTGGTAAAGAGAGGGAGACCAACTCTGGGCTGGTTAGCCTGTAGGCAGGCAAAGGCTGGGAAAAAGTGTGCAAAAACAGGAGTTTTTGTTTGTAGGATTCTGGCATTGTTTTTCCAGGTGGCCAAGCCTAACAGATGACATGAGTGCCCCGGGGGCCGCACGGGTAAGAGGGCTCCCCACCGGTGTGGGGACCGGGAGGTGGGTGTGGGCCGGGAGGACCGAATACCTTGGTGTTGAGGACGTTGCTGGCAATGCGGCAGAGCACGAGCAGCCCGTCCTCCTGCAGGGACCAGGTGACCCGCAGCCGCGTCATTCTCTGCAGCGCGCTCTGGTCGGCCTCGTCGTGGTAGCGCAGGCTCCTGCTTTTCTCCTGGGGGGACTCTTCTGAGAATAGCAGGGGGAGAAGAGAGGGAGCCACTAACAACCGGCTTGGAGCTGTCCCCTGGAGAGGGGAAGGGTCCCTGCTCGACTGGTGAGAGCTGACCAAGGGTGTTGGGAGCCAGAAAAATTAACCATGTAAGACTCAGGCCTGGATATATATATATATTCCTCCCCTTTTTATCATTTCTCCTTGGTCAACTTCCATGGTGACGGGCGGGGCAGCCTAAATGCAGCCTCCTGTTAGTCACCTGCCAATCTACAATTCTTCCCACCATGCTGCTTGGCGCTTTGAAGGCGTATGGGGCTTGCCCAGGGCCCCCATCATTCTCCCACGCAGTGACCTCCGAGGAGATGTGTGACCCCTAGGGCACCATGGGGACAACAAGGCACATCCTACAGGGCTGCCTTGAAGACTGAACATGACTACGTATAAAACACCCAGTACGGTGCCAATCACCAACGTTATAGAGAATTTACTGTGTGCCAAGCACCGGTTTAATCTTTTTATGTACAACAATTCATAATTTTGTGGGGCGCCTGGGTGGCACAGTCGGTTGAGCGTCTAACTCTTGGGTTTTGGCTCAGGTCATGATCTTGGGGGCTATGGGATCAAGCCTCTCATTGGGCTCTACGTTCAGCGTGAACTCTGCTTGGGATTCTCTCCCTTTCCTCTTCTTCCACCCCTCTCCCCACGCCCTCGAATACGCTCTCTCGCTCTAAGATGAATTAACAGAATCTTTAAAAACAAAAACAAAAACACAAAACTACTACTTTGCCCCAGCCCTGAAAGGAGGAAGTTAAAAGCCCTATTTTGCGGCTGAGGAACCTGAAACACAGTGTGATACAGTGATCTGCCTGAGGTCACACACTGCCCGGTCAGTAGCAGACACAGGATCTGAACCATGAGCTCTCAGCCCGCAGGCTTTTTTCAACATTTCCTCCCCTCGGGGAGATACTCGGCAGCTTCACTAGATAAACAGCATATGCTACGCCAATGCCAAGAGACTGTTTGTTGAGGAAGTTTTCCCAAATTAAGGCAGAAGAAAAGTAGGGCGAGAACATTTGGGATTCCAAGGGACACCACCACCGTATTTTGCCTTGTGATGAATTCAGGCCTTTGTGAGCCAAACTGAGCTCATGGGCCTTCCAACGGACACAAGGCTACTTGGTATGAACACCAGCCAAAGAAACCACAGAAAGCGGGTTCCCGTGTAAACATTCTGTTCTTGTGTGAAAGCGTTACAGCTATGAGCTCATTGGTACAGCACACAGACCACTCAGAGGATATAAAAGTGGTCGAAGAAACACACCGGTCTCCTCACTGTCCTCCTGCAGGCCTTTGCTACAAAGACTTGCCCAGGTGAAGACTTCAAACTGGTGGCAATAAGATAACGTCCCAGGGCTTCCTGAGATTCGAAGAGATTCTGCAGGCCCAGCCGACTCCCACCTTTCCTCTAATTTATAAACACAATATGACTTTGGCCTGAGAAACGTAATGTAGATATTAAAAGCCAAACCAAGAGAATAACAGGATTGGGGCTGTGATGAGGATTTCTGCCGAAGACTTTGCAGTTTTCTCAGTTGAGATGGAGTTAGAAAACAAGCGAGAGGGGTTACTAAGCCAGAAGGCTCTGAACAGAACACAGAGACAGAGAAAACACATGAGGAGCTCTCGGTTCTGTCTGCCAGCTCGATGTGGGGTGACAGATTGGCAGCCACACAGCGTGAGCCCCACAGATGGTGGGAAGACAGAACCCCGAGTCTGAGGGTAGAGCTCACACTGGCCCCAGAGCCACGAATGCCCATTTCCAAGCTGGAAGGTACAAAGACAAGGCCCAGCAGACGCAAGCGTTCATTGTGAAACCTTTTTTCTTTCTCTTGATCTTCTTTCCGGGGTCTCTCTTCAGTCGCTTGCGCTTCTGGCTCCTTCCACCCCTCACTCTCTGGTTCCTGTCCAGCGTGGGCTCTCGGTCCATCTCGAACTGCTCTTCCTGGTCAGTGCAGAGCTCAGCTCCCACTCTGGCTTCCCCCCAGATGTTCAACCTGCCAGTGCCTAGAAATAAGCACAGGAGGTGAGCATCTCAGGATGAGCCCCACGAGGGCCGGCCCCGCATGTTTTGGGGGTCAATGCCCTGCACACATACCTCCAGCACTGAGTGGCAATGGGCGCTTAGACAAAAATGTCTGGAGCCTCACCGTGAGCCCATTTTCAGAAGCAGTGCTCTCCTAAAAGGCAAGCAAATCAGTGGAATGAAGCAGGGATTTCCCTGAATCCCCAGGGGCCCAGAGCATCAAATGCATGGATGTGTTCAGGTTTCTGCAGAGACGCTGGGAGGCAGGGGGCGGGGCACTGCTTCTGGGCCCTCCCTCACGTCTGACCTCTGTCTTAAGGACTTTCTGTTCCTTCTTTAAAAGGAATACCTGTCCACGGCACAGAATTGGTTAGAATGCACTAAAAAACATAAGCCGAGCCAGATCAATACACCTACCATACAAACGGAAATAAATACTCGGGTCTCTGGTCAACTTGGGTTTTACCAGTTCAGAAACAAGTTCAGAGAGCCAAGCCAGGCCCGGGCAGGGGGATGGGTAGCTCTGGCAGCTCCCGGGGCTGGGGGTGCCTGCCCTGCCCCAGGAGCCCACCTTCTTGGCCTTGCTGGTGATGTAACTGGTCCAAATCCAGTTGCGCTTCAGGTGCCCGTAGAAACTGGAATCGAGCCCCGCAGCTCCCAGCCCATCCCCAGGGATCAAGCCTTCATCCACCACCTCGCGGCTTCCCCTGGAAGGCGGGAACGAAACAGAAAGAGGGCCCCTCTTGGGGACTGAAAAGAGAACCCGTGACACGGGTGAGGGTACTTTTTCTAACTTTTACCTTTCTAGGTAATACCTGAGAGAAGCAAAGCACTGTCGAATCCCCAGATATTTATGTAAAATTCCCAATTTTTACATTTTGGTAACTGATTTTTTTTTTTTTTTTTTGAACAATATGGCCCAGGGCCACCAATGCGCGCCTCTGCCCCAGAGCCTGGGGCTCCCGGCAGCCAGACTCTGAGGGGCTGGAGGCTGCGGGGCACGAGGCGCTGCGGCCTTGCACTTGGGGACGTACGTGGTGTACTCCATCATGGCGCACTTGCGCTCCAGGTTGTGCTTGTCAACGGCGCTCTCCTGCTCCTTCTGCAGACTGCCCTCCTCCTCATGGCCCTGGTCCTGGGAGCTGTTCTTCCTGACACGCGGGTAGCGCACCACGCCTGCGAAACGAAACGCACGCTTCCCTGACGGCGCTGTGCAGCGGCGGCTCTGGCCGGCCATGGCGCACGGCTGGGGGCCAGAGAGAGATCCCCATCCCGTGGCCCTGCTCCCCGACCACGGGACGGGCTCTGAAACTGGCAGAACGTCCTCTTCGTACAGCGCGTTCTCATTGATGTCAGAGAGTTCAACATGGTGGGTGAGCCCAAGTGAAGGATCTGTACTCTGCTGACCTCCGCTAAGCAGGGAAGGTTACGTTGGCAATAGAAAAACCCAACAGGAGTGGGGAATCAGGAGTAGAGGAGCCCCAGGGTTCCCTTCCTCGGGAGAAGCCTGTGGACCTCCTGGGCACCTGCACAGAGGGAGGGGGAAGCAACACTGATGCACTTAGCAGTGGCTGCGGGGTCAGATCAGCAGGGATCTGGACATCTGCTCAGTGCAGACTCAGTTTCCCTGGGCCCAGTGAGGGCCAGGAGGCAGCCAGATGTTTCCCTCATGCCCAAGAGGTACATTAACGTAGTTGAGAAATCACATGCTGTTAATCCACAATAAAGGACACTGCATTTCTTGCAAGAAAATATAAACTACTACAGTAAATTGCCACTTGAGTCAGGCAAAGGAAGGTTATGCTGATGGGCAGGGTACCAACGACAGTCTGCTAACATGCTTGATGGCAGAGCTGGGTCTGGCGAGGGGTGAAGGGGCAGTGGAGAGAGCCCATGCCCCATACCTCTCAGCTGGTGTTTACATAAAACACCATGTGCAAGCTTGGGTTCAGCCCATACGGTGGTAGGGCTGGTGTTCCCCCCTTAGCAACGGAGAGGCAAACCTCGGAGAGAGCTTCGAGGGGGCCCAAAAGGTCATGCATGTGAATGACTGGTTGAACCCAGGAGGACTTGAGGCCCTGCTTCTCCTGTGTACCACCTAGCTGTTGTGTTCGAAATGCAGATGGAGGGGGCACCTGGGTGGCTCAGTTGGTTGGGCGACTCAGGTCATGATCCCGGAGACCCGGGATCAAGCCCCACATCGGGCTCCCTGCTCGGCGGGAAGCCTCCTTCTCCCTCTCTCACTCCCCCTGCTTGTGTTCCCTCTCTAGCTGTATTTCTGTCTGTCAAATAAATAAATGAAATCTTAAAAAAAAAAAAAAAAAAAGAAAGAAATGCAGACGGAGGCCATCCTCATACCTGCTGAATCTAAAGACCTGGGCAGGACCCAGGAATCTGCATTTCAACGGGCTCCCCAGGTGCTTCCAGTGCACACCTATGCTCAGTGAGCCCCTGCCTGAAAGGATGCTCATGTCCTATTACATGGTGCTTTTCCCTCGGTCCTCGGGGCAGAACCTCCTTGAAGGTTTGCTGAACAAAAGGACAACCGATGCCTATTAATGGACTCTAAGCCTCTCCCTGTTTCCGCTCCTGAACACTAAAAGGGATGGAAATTCACCAATTGTCAAGCCTTAACAACTTTGGTGCAAATAACATACTGGTCCACAAATTTTTATCTGGGTATAAAATGCAGGGGAATTAGGGCACTCTAAAAATCTGAAATGGTAAGAGCCTAGCTCACTGAATGCCAGAGGCCTCTATGAAACACACACAGGTCTAAGATCTGTCTGCACCCATCACATTAAAGGTTCTAAATACAGGGGCTCACTACCCTGCCGGCACTAAACAATTAACCAAATAAGCGTGGGATTCCCGCTTTGCAAATAGCAAAGTGCAGGACTGACCCTTTGGCTCTGCCAGGAGGAAGGGAAGAGGGCTCCTCTCCCAGGTGCAGACTGGACATGACATCCCTTCCTCCTCGCAGAATTGATGAGAAGAGATCAGATGGAATCTGGCTCAGAGGACAGAGCACTGATCTATGGCCTTCACACACCCTCCAACTAGTCAATCAACATTTACAGGACGTCAACTGTGTATAAAGCACTTTGGGATACCAGAGGATGGAAGCCACATTCACAGGCCCGAGGAATCCTCAGAAGGAAACCAGAAGACAGTATAAAGGTGCTGGAAAGGCTTTCTCGAAGAGGTGATGCTTGAGGCAGCCGTGGCCACTGCCAGGTGGACACAGGTCAGGGGATAGTACATGGACAGGAAGAAGATGCAAGCAAAGATCTTATCCCCAAACCCAACTCAACCGACTGCTGGCCAAATCTGCTCAGTTCTTCCTCCAAAATATCTCCCCTGGCCAAATAAACCAAAAACCAAACCAAAACAAAAAACAGAAAACCCCCAAACACACACCAAAACACCCCACAAAACACCTCCCAAGTGGCCCCCCCTTCACAGTCACCTGCAGACAGCTCTCTCTGAGACAAGCATCATGGCCCTGCTTCTGCTCTTGGCCCCTCAGTCCGTTCCCATCCAGCAGGCAGGGCGAACTTGTCCCTGCTCTTAGGACGAAGCGGTACCAAGTCCTGCAAGGCCCCTAGCAAGACCTGACTTGCTCCCACTGCTCCTCCAATGGCAGCTGCCACTCTCCCCCCACCCACACCAGTCTCCTCTGTCTCTCCAACAACACACTTGCTGTGCCCGTGCCTGCGGGGCTCTTCCCCAGCTCTGGGCTTGGCAGGTTTGGCCTCAGCCTTCAAAGCTCCGCTCAAATGTTCCCCCTTCAGAAAGGCCGCTCCTGACCACCCCAGTAGAAAGCCCTCCACTCAGGCCCCTGTGTACTTCCCCCACGGCACAGGGCCCACTGCGGATCTGGAGTGAAGGCAGGGATGGGTGTGCCCTTGCTCACGGGCAGGCCCAGGAGATGACAGACACAAGGTGTGTGACAAGTTCCTGCTGAATGCACACGTGAATGAGGAAATAGGTGTGGGGGTCCAGGAGCCCCCTGTTCAGAGCCCACCACCCTCCTTTCTAAGGGACCCCCAGGATACTCTAGGTCTCTGGGGAGCAGTCTAAAAACCAATAGCCATTTCTAGGGCCTTCTTGCCTGAAATCCCAGTGATGACCCAGAGAGCAGTGGGAGCGACAGGGTCCCGCCCAGACCACAGTACCTAATGGGGTGTTGAGACAGACACACTGCAGATCGAACCAGTAGTTCTCCACGTCCTGCATGGAGTTCAGGACGTACAGACGCCGGTCGAAGGGTCGGCTGCTGTGGGCCAGGTTGTAATGCGGGTCACAGATGGTGGTGTCGACGATGACCGCGTTCTTCTTCAAGAAAACAAAGACCTAGAGACACATGGATAGGGCGAAGAATGAAACTCAGAGCTGCGGCAGGTCAGCCGCCCAGAAACTGCTCAGCCCTCTGGACCCTGTGAACTAGGGTCTAAGAGACGTTACCTGATCTTTATCCTGGAACTTTTCCGTGGGGCCAAACTGCAGCAGCCCCATGTGGCAGAGCCTCTGAAGGTTCTCCACCACAGAAAAAATGTAACGTCTGGAAAACAGAGGGGAGGGTCGGGTTCCAGTCACCGCATGCTCCACTGTGAAGAGGGTCTGTGTCGGGGCTGAGGGATGTGACTCGCTTGTGGCTCCCCCTTCCACCTCGTGGGCGCTGGAGGACTGGTTTCAGGCTGGCCCTGGGCAGAGATCCAGATTCTGGCCCTTCCCAACACCCAGCCAGGGCAATGGAGCACCGACCCTACACGGGGGACTGATTCCAAAAGTAGAGGCGGCAAAAGGAAAACACCCCCCACCCCACCCCACCCCCGCCAATACTTGCAGTCTGTAACAGCAGACTTTAGGTTCTTTTAACCTTGAAATGCAGTTAAGGAAACTGACCAGCCTGCCCCTCATTTGCCCCTGTGCTTTGTGCACAAGGCTCCTGGGGCCGCTGAATGAACGAGAGCCTCGTGTCTTTGCAACCTGGCAGGCAGAACCGTTCCCTTCTCCTGGTGAGCAATCACTCAGAGCCCTAGCTTCAGGGAGGCTGCCGGACCCCCGGCCGGTCCGTGGCCATTCCAGGGGTCTCACCTCTTATACAGAAGCTGTTGCCGGACCGACCTGGGCAGATAGCGGATCAGCGTGTGCTTCTTCAGAGGGTCGTTCAGAAACTCCTCAAGGTCATCTACCTAAGAGGTCATTTTCAGGATCAGCTTACTCTCAAGGCCAGGATCAATTACAAGAATTATGAAACATGAGCACCACTCCTTTCTCGGCTGTGGTCTCTCTGAACCCATTTTTCTCCTTTTTTTCTGTATTTACCAAATTTCTAAAAACATACTTTTTTGTTACAACATAATTATCTGTCTTTCACTCTGACTGATAACAAGTCTTTAAAGTAGTTCCCTTGACCCACCAAATAACTATCTGTTTAGCCAATCATTTATCTAACTCTATCCATCCATCCTACTCTCCCTCCCTATCTACCCATTTATCCACTCATCCTTCCTTCTATCTACCCACCCACCCATCCAATCTGTCCATCTATCCCTCCATTCTTCCCACCATCTCTCTATCACCTATCCTCCCTCCCTCCTTCCGTCCTTCCACAAACCCATACATCCATCCCCCTAATCATTTACCCGCCCCTCCATCTAATCTATCTTTCCCCCCATCTACCCCTCCCACCCATCCATGCATCCAGACAACTGCAAGTCTGGAAGCATTTTCCCTTGACTGGGAGAATGTAGGTCTTCTGGCCCAGGGCTGAGGGACCAGCCCCTCCAACGGCACCAGGAATCATCAGTACCTTGTAACTGACTTGCACAATCTGAACAAAGATGGAGAGGGGCAGACAGAGGAGAATGTCACTGACGAGAGCCCAGCCAAAGCCAAAGTCCTTGTGGACTGGGATGGGAGGGACGTAGCGTTTCCACGAGGCTTCATTCACATACACTAGGGAAGAATCAGAGTCAGTGTTGTAGGCAGGGTCCCAGTCATGATGACAACATGACATGATCCCAGCAGGTCTTGACTCCCTTTTACCACAAACTCGGGCAAGACCTTACGTATCAGGCAGGAAGCCCCCGGGTTCAGGAAGTCTGGATCATGACTTAATTTTTGATCAGGGCACTGTAGGGATTCAGCCGGCTCAGATGAAGAAGAGGAAGCACTAGGACTCCCCTCAGGACGCTGCTGTAGTGTGTCTGCCTCGGGAGCATCTCACCTTTCTCCGTGGGGAGCTCCACTTCGGTCTCCAGGAGGGTTCCATCTTGGTGGCCCTTGGGTGGGGCATCAGAGGAGGCGCCCAGGTCACTTCTGGAGGAGGGCGGGACTCCCATCCTGCCTGGGTCCTGCCTTCCCATTCTTCTCGTACTGCCAAGGCCCAGATTGTCCTCCAGGTAGCTGGTAGGGTGCCCGTAGATCAGGTACCACAGAAACATGTGTATTGCCCGCAGGCGAGGCATTTTGGGCAGAAACCCTAGAGAGCGGCCAAGTCCTGGAACTGAGGCAAGAGAGTGGGGAGGGAGGTTCTTGAGAACTCCCAGATTCACTTCAGATCAATTGGCTCCGAAACCCACTATGTCCCAGGTGCGAGGGAGATAGCAAATGTTTTTACTCTCATGGAACTTACTTTCTAGGGCAAAGGACACAAATAACAAGATACCTAGAATCATGTATCAGAAAACAGTGAGGAGGGGAGAGGAGCACTGTAACTCCTCCTGGAGGACAAGCGAGGTCCTCAAGGGGGCGGGGGTGAGGGCACAAATGTTACCTGGAGACATGCAACCTGGGACAGATGTGAGATGCTGGAGATGCACGTGCGCCTGGCACATTCAGTGGAGGGCCAGGAGGCCGCAGTGATGGGGTGAAGCAAGGGAGGGGATGACGCAGCAGGTAAGCTGGAGTGTGATGGAGAAGGGGCCCCTGGAGAGGGCCAGCCGAACTTCCACACAGAGAGCCCCAACCCTACCGGCTTGATAGGGGCTGTGCAAAATATCCCCAAATCTAGGTTCTCTGAAGGCATTCTGTTTGTTGACACAAATGGAAGTATTCCTTGGCTCTCCCTGGGGAAGAAGCCCGGTGAGAGAGCAGGAAGCCATAGGAGCAGGGGAGTGAGGGCGAGTGGCCAGGAGGCCCTCCTCCACTGCCGCACCCACTGGAGGAAGACGCCCATCACTCATCCTCTTCTGTCCGAAGAAGTGCAGCCGCTGCTCAGCTGCACCTCCTCCTCCTCCCTCACCCTCACCTCCTTCTGCCCCCGGCCCTCCCTCAGCCTGCCCTTCCTAAGCCCCGAACCACTGCTGCAATGGGGTGTGTAGAGAGGGAGGTCACACAGATGGCCTCTTCTGCCTCGGATCACAGGTCTGCTGCGCCGTGTGTCCCACCAGGACCCGGTCTGTGCCTGCCAAATCACCTCTGCCCTCCCCTACCAGCGAGCCTGCTGCAGCCAGGAGAGGGGTAAAGCCCCCCCACCCCCCACCCGCCCTGGCCATCGACACTTGCCCCACACGCGCTCAGGTAAGAGCAGCCCATTGGGGGCCCAGGGAGGAGGCGACCCCGTCAGAGAACAGACTTGAGAAATTCTATAGGAATGTTCAAACTCCTCAATGACTGTAACTACCAGAAGGGCTATGAGGTCAGGAGAGACAGAGGTTTTCTGTAGCCTAGAGAATGTTCCAGCTCAAGGATATTGAGCAGCAGAAGGAACTCATTTTGTGACTTAATTCCTCCTGTTAGGACCTAGTACAGTTGCCCCTGAGACTCTGACAACCCTGCGAGGTACACAGGGCAAGCAGCACGCCCACTGTGCAGATGGGAAACTGAGGCCAGCGGCGGCCACAGGACCACCCAGCTGGTGGTGACGACCCGCTTCTTCTGGCTACAGCCTCGTGCCAGAAGGCAGCACGGTGAGTAACTCAAACATCGCCATGCAGACAACCACGGACACAGAAGCAGACGCCTACGTGGGCAGTTTGTTTACCTATAACGGGGTTATAATTTTTCAGCTGGGTGATGCCCATTTTCTCATCGGTTTTCTTCACCCGTCCGCTTTCCGATTTGGAGGAGGCATTTGGCTGAGAATCTCCTGATCCACTCGGACCCTCTTTTCCTTGACTGTCTTCTTCAACTTCTTGAGGCACTGGAGGCTGGGGCACTTTAACCCTGCAGTTCAAATACAAGATCGATAGCGTGTTGGGAGAACGAGGCCGGCTCTGCCCTTGGGAAGCGGAAGGGGCCTTGTGGCCCTGGAGTTTCAACCTCACCAGCCTGTCGGAGTCAAGCAGATGACGTGAATGAAAAAAATGTGTCGGGTCACTAGACACTTGGGTGTGACAGGGGCTGTACTGACCTGCCAAGGGCACCCCTACCTACAGGCCAGCTGCTACCTTGTAAGCAAGGCAGCCCAGTGTGCTGGGTCCTCTGACACTTTCAGAAAGGCCAGAGATCTGGGGTGGTGCTTGGGTGTGGCTCAGCTGGGGAAGCATCCAACTGGTCATGATCTCAGGGTGAGCCCTGCATCAGGCTCTGTGCTCAGTGGGCAGCCAGCTAGAGATTCTCTCTCCTCCCTCTACCCCCCACCTATGCTCGCATGCTGTCTCTTTAAAAATAAATAAATTTAAAAAAAAAAAAGGAAGAAGTGGTGCCAGAGATCAGGAATTGACATGAAATCCACCAGCAACTGGTTGTGGAGCCCTGTCGGCCCATCACCCACCTCCAGTTTAAGCCCAGGTAAGAATTTTCTCCCAGCCCTGAGTTTTCTGTCCACGAGATGGTTTATGAACAGAATTTGAAGGCTTCAGGAAGGCAACTAGGCTCATTGTGAGCCATTAGGAGACTGAGTGAGCTTCATACTTCATAGGGCCTGTGATTTGCAGTGCTGTCAACACCATTAGGTAGAGGAGAATGAAGAATGTTAGGATCTTTTATCCCCCCTTAAAAATCCAGAAACTGGGGGCGCCTGGGGACTCAATCAGTTAAGCGTCTGCCTTTGGCTCCGGTCACAATCCTGGAGTCCAGGGATCGAACCCTGCATCAGGCTCCCTGCTCAGTGGGGAGTCTGCTTCTTCCTCTCCCTCTACTGCTCCCCCTGCTTGTGCTCTCTTGAGAACAAACAAAACCTTAAAAAAAAAAAAATCCAGAAATTGTTCCTAAACCAGAGAATAAACTGGTCTTGCCTGAGTATAAATATAGGGCATTTGTGGGAAGAGCTACAGGCGGGGACGGGAAGATCCAGGCAGCTTCCCTGTGGATTCCTGGGGGGTGCTGTCACTTGCCTGTTTGCTGTGCTGGAATTGGAGATCCGGAAACGGACCTGCTCGATGGCACTTCTCACCAGCGGGTCATTCTGGTCCATGGACGGGTGCACGACAAGATCCACCTGTGGAGCGAGAGGTTGGAGTGTCCCAGAAGGGCAGGGGAGATGCTGAGGGAGCCCTAGCTGGGCACCTCGCTTCCTTGGTGGGTGTCACCCTGGCGACACCTGATCTTGTTAACCTTTCCAAGAGATCTCTGAGACTGAAACGAAAGGCCATTACAACTTCTGGCATCAAAATCCCTCAAGTGAGCGAGCAGCAAGCTCTGCCATCAGAAACGTGCTGCTGGGCTCAGGTGAGGAACGTCTGGCCTGGAAAGAGAGCAGCGTGGCCTGCAGTCCCCTGGCTGGGCTGTCCCAGCCCCCGGCCTCCACTGCTACCTGATGGCCCGCTCCTGACGCCCCCACTGCAGCTATCTGAGAATTTTTCACGGTCGCTCGGGAGTCCTGAGAGCTTCCATCTGGAAAAGGTAAGCAGCTTTCATTAATCTCTCCTCGCCGAGAGTGCCATCGGGGGACTCCTGCCAGGCCTGCGTTTAAACCAACCGGTGGAGGATTTAGAGCTGCCTTTGTTCTCTTCCCTCATCCCGGGTACTGAAGCTGAACACTTGTGGAGGGGACCATTTCACGCACGTTATCTGGGGTCACAAAGGGAACTAGCTTGGTGGAGGTGAGCAGAGGGCTGTGTGGGTGGTGGTGGGATGAGAGATGGCAGGCATCACGGTCACAGCCCAGAGAGAGCCAGGAATCTTCCGTCTCTGCCGCCAGCAGGACAGAGCAAGGCCAGGTTTCCTAAACAGGTGATTCTGGCCAGCAGGCCTCATGCTGACAATGGCCCAAGGGGAGAGAGAGGTGGACTGCAGGGAATGGGCAGTACTGCCCCGATGGGGACCCCTCCCCCACGCGCTGCCAACTTTCTGGGGATTCTGCAAGGCTCTGGTGAGATGCAGTCAGGCAACCCCTTGGAGGACTTACGAGCATGGTGAATACAACGCATTCCCATTTCGCTGCGGTCTATGGCCCAGTGGCCAGCCCACTCCCCAGCAGCCCGGCGGGCAGGGCAGGATGCAGAAGCAAAGGCCAAAGCAGATGCTGCCACCCGGCCTCTCCAGTCA
This sequence comes from Spilogale gracilis, assembly GCA_004023965.1. Classification (NCBI taxonomy): domain Eukaryota; kingdom Metazoa; phylum Chordata; class Mammalia; order Carnivora; family Mephitidae; genus Spilogale; species Spilogale gracilis. The sequence continues at coordinate 68,736 of PITA01003052.1, read as the reverse complement.
ACATGCCCTCGGGACGAGCCTGTGCTCTACGTGCCGGGGCTACTTTGGCTTTATCGTGGAGGCCGCCGCACGGTACTGCAGCCCTCATAGCTGTGGACAGCCAGGCCCCCAGGGCAGCAGAGCTAGTGGGGCCCTGAGGCAGGAGGCCCGGTACCGGCGTCCTCATGTTTGAGGTTGTGGGATCTGGACCTGGCGCTCTGTCCCCACCCTCTCCCTCCATACCGGCTGCTGGGCACGAGGCCAGATGGGAGCTGATGGAGCGAATCCCCGGGGCACTCCTAGACTGGGGGAGGTTTTCTTGGCCTCATCACTGGCCTGAGAAGGCTGCCCACTCCTCTCCTATGTAACTGCTCTGTGAAGATGAACAGAAATCTAAGGGGCTGTGGATGAGGGGTGGGGGCTTTGGCCCTTCAATGAGAGAGGTCAGCACGAGGACCCCCTGCCCGCTTCAGGGGCAGGGAATGGCAGGCTGGTGGGGGTGGAGCGGGGCGAAGGAGAACGGCAGAAACGGTGTAAGCCATTTCTCACGCGGCTCTGTGTTTCTCAAACTTCAAATGTCTCCAAAAAATAAGATAAAGTAAAAAAAGAGAAATGACCTTGTCAGCTTATTAAGGAAACACCACATCAAAGCACAGCTTTCTTAAGACATAGATTTACAACACAGCCAGAAAAAAAGGGCCAGGCAATTACTAGTGCCTGTCCCTGGGTCCTTGGGCCCAGTGGGGCTCTCTCCAATTATTCCAACCCTGAAAACTCTAGGCCTTAGAACATGTGCAGCACTCTGAGCTCCAGTTGCTATAGGAATGGCCCCCAACTTTAAATTTTACAGAAATAGATAAACTGAAGACAGAAGATCTACAGGTGCTCAGGGCATCCTAGCTGAGTCACCACCATCACTTCCTCGGGGACATTTCCTCACATCTCCGTGGAAATTGCTCCTGGTGCCCTAGTCTTCACCTTCTACCTGCTAACCATGGCTCAGTCTCTGCCAGCACCTGCTGGACTTCAACGTGTCCATGTGTCCTACTTGCCTTCCTGTCACTCAGGGTGGGCTTGGGCGCAGGACACCGGCTCTCGGGCCTGGGCGTGCTGCTCTGAGATCTAAGCACGTTATTCCACTTCTGGGTTTCCAGCCTCCACAGGAAGCTGGCATGGTCCCTGCCTCCCATGTGAGGAGGCACCACGGGTGGCTGAGTTATCAGCAGTGAAGGGACAATTGAAATTGGACGAGGACAAGAGGATCCCGACAAGAAAACCTCCAGGAGGGGGCGCCTGGGTGGCTCAGAGGGTTAAGCTTCTGCCTTCGACTCAGGTCATGATCTTGGGGTCCTGGGATCAAGTCCCACATTGGGCTCTCTGCTCAGTGAGGAGCCTGCTTCCCCCTCTTTCTCTGCCTGCCTCTCTATTTGTGATCTGTCAAATAAATAAAATCTTAAAAAAGAAAAGAAAAGAAAAGAAAAAGGAAACCTCCAGGAGCAGGAGGCTGGCGTGGTGGACGTCGAGAGAGCCCTGCATACCTTCTTCTTGATGCCATCCTGAATAACCGTAGTGCGATATAGCCGCAGGAGGCCCTCCTCGGACAGGTTGCGCACCAAGCGGACGATGGACTTCTTACAACACTTGGTCGACACACCTTCTTGCTTCTCCTGATCCATAATCATTTTCTGAATCCTAGGGGGTCACAAAGGAAGAAGTTAGCATTCTCAACAATATTGTGGTGAGGTAGCTAAAGACAAGCCGGCACTCACAGCAGCTTCCTGGGCTGAGCCTTTCCCCTGGGAACTAACGGGAGCGTGTGACTCCTGATGACGGTGACAGGGTGGGCCTGAGGGCCGTGATGGGGCTCTGTCTTCACCCTGTCTCCATGCTGATTTAACTCCCAGACACAGGATGGCCTGGGGTTCTGTGGTTGACACTCAGGTCCACAGCCTCTGTCTGAGTCCCCTCCTCACACGTCCCCCCGTCTAGATCTTACCGAGTGACTGTGGTGATGTTTCCAGATCAGGGGATCACTGAATGGCAGGGCCAGTAGGACGTGAGGAATGCCCAGCCAGACCCATCATGGCACAGATGAGGGGACGAAGGCGGCACTGTCTGTGCACGGTCTCCCCAGACACCCGTTAGAGAACTAGGGTGAGGCTCGCCAGCCAAGGGTAAGCGGCTCCTTCTAAGCAAGCGGCTCTGACACTGGGTGCCTCAGAAGGCTGAAGACGTGGCCCAGAAGGCGGTGATCATGGGGAGTGAGAAGGCCCCCCTGGGGCCCAGGGCCCCTACGTGCACATAGCCACCCCAGATGCACAAGCTCTATCTGCATATTTGTTTCTGCTTCCGTATCCAACTGTGTCTGAACCAAAGGCTCCCTGTAGAACTAAGAACAGCTTATAAGCTGATGCTGTTAGTCGCTGACATTCCTTCTCCTAGAGAGGGGCCCTGCGTGTTCCCCACCTTCCATGTCTCTCTCACTCTCTCCCTCCCCGTCTAATGCCCTGATGCTCCTCAGCATCTGCACTTTCCCAATCACTGGAACAAGTGCTGAACCCTCCCTACCACACAGGGAAGCCGAGAGAATCTATGCAGAAGACAACTCAGAAGCCGCTCGGTCATCTCTGGGGCTTGTGACAACGAGCTGGTGTCAGATTTCCTGTTAGCGCAAGACAGACAGATGGATGGCTTCTTACGTGAACAAGCTCTCGATTAAGCGCAGGTTGGTGACGGCTTCTATGATCAGGTTCCGGCGTTTGAGCAGCCGGTAAGTTTCATGGGGTTTGTCTTGGCCTGGGCCGTGCTTCCCTGTCTTCTGGGAACTGCCACTCTCCTAGAACAGGGACCGAGAGTAAGGACACAATGGGCTCAGTGGGATCAGGGGGCCAGATGCCATACCTGTGGGTATGCTTTGCCTCTTTAGGGAACTTCCATGTCCCAAGTTTCAGGAAGGAAAGTCAGGAGGGCCGTGTGTCTCTGGGAATATCGGACAGAAACAGAGGTGGGCTGCTAGGTTCACGCAGTTGTCCCTAGGTATGCTAGGATGTGTGCCAAATGAAAGACAAAGGGAGAAGAGAGCTGTGTGCTCTCTTTCCCCTTCCTGCCAAAATGCCCACGGTTCTCTTCGTGGCTCCTGTCTTCTAAGAGCTTCCGTGAATTTGTTCCATGTGCCCTTGGAGTAGATCTGTTCACGCCCCCGTGTGTCCCTTGAAGGCAAGGGAAATCCTGACTCCGCATATTTCCTACACATCACTTGGCACAAATGAGCACCCCACGGCAGCCCAGGGCATCCCGCACCGGACGCCCTCCTCACTTGGAGCAGTGCTTTCCAGAGAATGAGAATGAGCTCGAAGAGGCTGCTTGCTCCTGGCATCAGAACAGACAGCCCCAGATTGCTTCCCTGCCAAGGGCCGGGGCTTCGGGAGAAGCACAGTTCTTTCCTGAAGGGGGACCAGCTCAAAAGGGTTCAAGATTCAAGAAGGGGCCCGGCAGAAAGACCTTTGTGCTCTCCTGCACTAGAGGGAACATTCTGGAGGGGAGTCGCATGAGTACAGGGCCACCTGCCAGGGCGGGGGAGCAAGGGGAAGACATGCTTGGCCAATGGCCCTCCAGATACAGCCTTCAGCCCTCTTCTCAGCACACTGCAGAAAGGAGGACAGCATTCTGCTGTTACTTGGAGAACAGATTTCTTAAAGGCAGAGAAAGAGCTGAGCCAGGTGGCAAGCAAAGGAATTCCAGGGCCTGGAGGGAGCGTGCGTGCTACTGGAGACGTGAGCCTGATCAGAAGGTGCCAAGAGGGAGGGGGTTGAGCAAGGCAGACAGAACCCCCGGAACCTGCTGGGATCCGACAGCTAGCAGGCTTCTTAAGTGAGACACAGTCCCAACTGCGACTTGAGAAGTTATAACATCCAAAGATGAGGAAAGGGCTGGAAATTTCTAGAAAAATCCACAGAGAATCTTGGTGCACTTCTGTCATATGGCTGGTATCGAAAGCTCAGGCCTCCACGCCAACAAGGGAGAAGCAGGGCGGGGGGTTGTGGGGGAGGCTGCACACACATGCACACATGGGCTCTGGTCCCCACTTTACATTTACCAAGCAGGTAAGTCGCTCACCCCCTAGGGGCCTCCCCAGTCTCGTCCCGGCCCAGAGGTGACACTGATCTCACAGGGGTGTCCTGAGGCCTCCGCCAAAGAGCAAGAAGAGCATCAAGAGCTGCCCCAATCCCAGCCATGCCCCACGCGGGCTGCCTCGTCCTGACACCATGCTTCTGAAGCCAGGAGGCGCCCCTGGCGGGTTCCAAGGTATGCTCAAGTGACAAAGGAAGGCATAAAGTGAACTGAATCACATCACGAGAGTGGCGCTTGTGTCAATCAGCTTTTCAATCCTAATTACGCTGATGAAAAGAGTTTGATTCTATTGCATCTTTAACGCCGCGTTGCCCAACAGTATCTGGCCAGAACGTCCTAAACAGTTTTGGTTTTCTTTCCTCTATGTTATAATTTTCTTCCTCTCACGGCCAATGATACTGGCCTTCCAGCTAAGGCATGGCTTCTCAGCACTGGCACTGCTGACATCTGGGGCTCGGCAATTCTCTCCTGTGGGTTGTCCTTGCACCTTCTAGGAGATTAAGCAGCACCCCCCACCTACCAGACGCTGGGGGGGCCCCTGCTCCCTGTGACCAGCAGAAATGCCTCATCCAGACATGCCAGATGTCCCCTGCGAGGCTAAATCGGCTGACAGTGGGAAGAGCCGCTAATCTAAATAAATTTTCCTTCCAAAATAAATTTAAGTAAAAAAGAGTTGTTGGAAATGACAAGGCTGTGTAAACAACAGTGCTGGCTTTCTGGCTGGGCAGAAAGGTGGGATATAAATGCGCACTTGGGGCTCCTGGGTGGCTCGGTGGTTAAGTGTCTGCCTTCAGCTGAGGTCATGATCCCGGAGTCCCAGGATAGAGCCCCGCATTGGGGTCCCTGCTTGGCAGGAGGCCTGCTTCTCCCTCTCTCACTTCCCCTGCTTATGTTCCCTCTCCAGCTGTGTTTCTCTCTGGTAAATAAGTAAATAAAATCTTTAAAAATAAATAAATAAACAAATAAATAAATGTGCACTGGCCCACTGCCTGACACAGGGCGCTCAGCACATGGTGCTCTTTTTATTACTGATTTTGTTGCTGTTGCCGTGATTATCACCCACAGAACTCAGAAGGCCAAGACCCACCTGCCCCCAGCGTTTGCCACCGTGAACACTCACCTTTGGGTTTTCGTGCCTGACCTCTTCGATCACAGTTATGTCGCCGCTGCTGTCCCTCATGATGCGGGAGCCAAAGGACACGCTGGGGTCTGAGGAGGAGGTGGTGTCCTGAAGGCTGTCCCGGCTCACAGAGCTCTGGCAGGGTTTCTCCTCAGTTGCTCCTAGGGAGGAAGGCAGCTGCTTCTTTGGTGGGTGGAGATTTCCGACTTTCCAGCCACCTGTAGTGGAGGGGCAGGAGGAGTGTGACTGAACCGCAGCTGCATTGAGCGACAGAAAGAAGGGCACTTCCACTCGGACCAGCCCCACGCAGGCCCAGGATTCGTGGCTGGTTGGAGGACTTGGGTGCAGGACCAAGTGAGCAGTGAGGGTGCCGTCCCCACCCCCCACTACCCTGCTTAGCGGGATGCCAGATCCACAAACTTGTCATGGGCTCCACCCTGCCCACACGTTTCCAAAAGTTCTAACTAAACTAAAAACTTGAGCGCAACTCAGATGGCTGAAGGGAAGGGGACGGAGGAAGTGGACTGCATCCTGTCCCTTTACTTATAAAAACACGACAGAACAAACTGAACACTGGCCAAGGAGAACTGACTTGCAAGCAGCCAAGAGGCAGACCACCAACAGGTCCCCAGTTAGGGCTGCACCAAGGAGATCCTCGGGTATCTGCGAAACTGAATGGGCTGTTTTCTGAAGATCACTAATGCAGGCAGGATCGGCAGCAACTCAGAGGGAGGGCACCTGCGCCCCCCACTCCAACTTTGCCTGTCCTCCACCCAACCCTGAGGGCACCCCCTACCCTTCGCAGAGGTGGAGTGATGAGGCTGGGTCCCGAGACTGGCATTCGAGCAGGCCTTCCCGTCACTCTGGGATACTCTGCCTTTCCTCTTGCTGCTGCCCTCCTCCTCACTGTCGGACTCGGAGAGGAAGGTGTCCTCCCCTTCAGGCACCAGTGACTCCTCCTGCACTGAGGCCAGGCTCACGGTGGTCAGTAGCTGGCTCCGGGCTTTCTCCCTTTTGTACTGTCGGCTTAGGTCGCTCTCTTCTGCAAACACGCAGGAGACGTACTTGGTGGTCCGCTGACGCCCTTCGTCTTCCATGAACCCCTGGAGGGGATGAGGTATGTTCAATCACATCTGGAGGGTGCAACAACACTCAGGCATGCAGAGAGCCAGGAGCTGCAAGGGCTCCTTCCTGATCTTTCTCGCACCTGCTCTGTCACCGCCCCGGGCCTGCGTCAGCCCCATGGACGTTCCCTCACTGTCTTCCTGTCTGGTTATTTCTTGGCTGCTGCTGCCGTAGGCCTATTGGAGATGGTTCTGCACACTGCAATCCTGAATGTGTGACTGTCTGCTCTAATGGACTGTGAGCTCCCTGACGGCAGGGTCTTAACTCGGCCCTCCTCACCTCCCCAGTGCCCGGCACGGGACTAGGCCCAAAGGAAATGGTTTGGGAGTAGTGAGTGTTAACTCTGTAGGATTCAGGGGTTCAGAAACGTTGTCATCAACTGGAGGTCACCAGCTCCATGTGGCCCCTGCCTGGGGGACGGAGGACGAGGCCGGAATGCAGGAAGGATAAAGCTGGAACGCAGGAAGGATAAGGGCCGGAACGCAGGAAGGATAAGGGCTGGAACGCAGGTAGGGTAAGGGCTGGAACGCAGGAAGGATAAGGGCTGGAACACAGAAGGGGTAAGGGCTGGAACGCAGGAAGGGTAAGGGCTGGAACACAGTAGGGGTAAGGGCTGGAACGCAGGTAGGGTAAGGGCTGGAACGCTGGAAGGGTAAGGGCTGGAACGCAGGTAGGGTAAGGGCTGGAACGCAGGAAGGATAAGGGCTGGAACGCAGGAAGGATAAGGGCTGCAATGCAGGCATAAATCCCGAAAGGGGACCAACAGATGTGTACAGTCGGCCCACCCGCCGTCCCCTAGGAGCCAGGCAAGTCACGAGAGAGAGGGTCGCCTGAGTCGGGCCAGGGCCCCTGGACAGCATCCGCTTTGAATAAAGGGGCCATGGGAGGTTAGCCAGCCTCCCGGGAGTCCCCATAAGGCTGTGCCCCCAACTCAGCCACATCTCCTGCCGACTTTTCAGGGCTAAAGCCTCATTCTGTTTTAAAAAGTGAAAATCAACAACCAGTGTCATGGAGTTGGGGGAAAGGGGCATGACATGCCTGCGGGCAGCCCCCCCCCCCCGCAAAACCAGCTGAGACAGCCCTGGGCTAGCAAGCCCTGCTTGGCGCCCAGACACAATGAAGCAGGTGCATGCCTCAGGATGTTACCTTGACAACCTTGAATCTCTGAAGAAGACGACACAGCATTCTTGCTTCCAGCTTTCCCACATTCATAGCCACTCGGATTTCAGCTTGGGAAATTCCTTTCGTGCCTCTGCGTTCAACTGTGGGAAATGATAAAATGTGTGAGCCACAGCCCCTGCGAGAGAGCCCTCCCGCACAAGGCCAAATCCACTCCCGCCACCCTCGTCCATGCGGTGCAACCAACGTGCAGACTACAGTCTACGTCTCCTCTCTCCCTCCCCTGCCAACTGAACACTCCTTCTAAAAGCTAATGCTTCAGTGTGGCCTCCTCTGTGTTAGAACAGTAAGCGGCAAGTGCCCAGCTGTGGGTGTACTCAGCTCCGGGCGATGTCACTTTTGCCCAGCAGCAGGGAGCTCGCTCTTGCACCTGGACTTTTCCAGATCCATGAAATGGATCTCTTTTCTTTTCTTTTTTTTTTAATAGTTTTAAATTAAGAGCTTTTTTCATTTCCTTGGCTTTCTGGGCAGACTCAGAGGCATTCCGAACACCGAGGCCAGAGGGTCCCGTAACGGCTGCCCACCAGTGGGCCAGGGGCCAGAGTGCCGCTGGGCTCCACGGTGAGCGAGCAGCAGGTGACTGTGCTCCTATCTGCTCCATCTACTTTGTCAGCGCCTACCCTGCTATATGCCGTCACTGTCTGTGCCCTGAAGAAGCCCTCTGAAATTTACTCAGTTGCTCTGGGACTTGGAACTCTAGGACCCAGCCTGGTGGGTGTGGGGGCTGGGGTGGCAGGAGTCCCCCCCCCATAAAGTGCACGAACCACAGGGCAGGCTTTTTGGCAAAGCTCTGTGTTCAGAAATCGTTTCCCCTTTACTCCCTGCCGCAGGGCACACTTGGGGCTGCCAGGTAGGAGCCATCTGAACAAAGGCAGGCTTGCAGCGTTGTTTCTTTTGTTTTTTGTTGTTTTTTTTTTTTTTATGATTTTATTTATTTGACAGAGAGAAACACAGCTAGAGAGGGAACACAAGCAGGGGGAGTGAGAGAGGGAGAAGCAGGCTTCCCGCCAAGCAGGGAGCCCAATGTGGGGCTCGATCCCAGGTCTCCGGGATCATGACCTGAGCCGAAGGCAGTCGCCCAACCAACTGAGCCACCCAGGCGCCCCTGCAGCGTTCTTCTTGCACAAAAATAAACATCAGAATGAAGGGGGGGTGAGGGGGCAGCGCCTGGGAGGCTCAGTCGGTTGAGTGTCAGACTCTGGATTGCGGCTCAGGTCATGCTCTCAGGGTCGTGAGATGGAACCCCACGTTGGGCTCCGTGCTGGGTGTGCAGCCTGCCGAAGATTCTCTCTCTTCTTCTGCCTCTTCTCCCCGCATCAAACCAAGTGCACACTCACACTTTCTCTCAAAAGACGAATGAAACAAGGGGACTAGGACGTGACACCATATTGAGTAACAGGCTCAAAGTGGACATGAGAGGGTTAAGGGTAGCCTTTCCCAAACCGTGTTCTGAGGATTATCTGGAGTGATTATTAAAGGCTGATTAAGAAAATGCCAAAAGCCCCTCAAAACGGCTATGTTGATTCCCTGGCTGCTGGCTGCTGACTAGTATCCCACGGCCACCGCACCTCCTCTTCTGTCCTCCTTCCCACAGGGACCTTGGCCACCCCATCTATGGCTCTGGGTCACCGCTGTCTTATGTGGATTCTAGAGGGTCTAGGGAAAGAACGAGGAGTGGGGAGAGATGATTTTTCCCCTTCATCACTAGCCTGCGGGCCTGCTGTAAGCCTAGACTGATTTCAGAAGATGGGAGGTAGCCTTCGAATCTTTGCCTTGTAGTATTAATGGCTCCACTTGAGTGCTTTCCACAGAGGGAGCCCCACATGGACGTTCTGATCCTACTCCTTACTCAGTCACCCTTACGTGCCAGGGAACGTAGCATGCCCAGTGTACAGACGTGGGAATGGAGGTTCAGGGACCTTGCTACCATCCTACAGATGAACCATTCGCACTCAGATCCGACCCAAAGCCTCACCCTTCCAGGGAACTTTGGGGCTCCCTGCTGCTTCCCACTCTCAACAACATAGCCCTCTCCTTTGCCATCTCTGGGCCCGCAGGGAGCCACATGCCAGCAGGCACGTGTGCATGGGACCTACTGAGTTCGTAGGTCTGTGTGAGCATGTCCCGCTCATACACGATGTCCACCGGGGGCACTGCCTTGGAAATGACCTCTTCGTCCTCATCGTCATCCTGGTCATGGTCATCCTCGACCTTCCGTTTAAATTCCTTCAGCAGCCTGAGGCAGCGCACCATGACATCCGTCCCTAGAAATGCAATGTGGCACGTTTTCCAGCAACAAGCATAACACTACTGGGGGCTAGGGGGCAGAGGGTGGGGGACACAGCTGAGACAGAGACCCAGAGAAAGGATCCAGTTCAGAATATTGAAAACAGCACATCCTGGGGCACGAGACCTCAACGTGTGCTCCAGAGAACCATTGTGTGTTCCCTATAATTAGTAAACAAGGAAATGCAAATGAGAGGAATAATGAGGTGCCGTGCCAGTCCTATTAGACAAACAGCAGCCTTCTCCTGCTCAAGACAAGCTCTGCGACCAGGGGGAAGCAGGCCTGCCTGTCCACGCTGGCTCCCCAGCCCCCAGCCTGGCACAGGAGCGGTAGTGCCAAAAGGGTGAAAGCCATTTCTCCCCCTTTAAGGCAAGAACCACTGCCAGTAAGTTGCAGTGGCAGTGCAGGTGCATTCTAGAACTCCGAGGCCACTGCTGGCAGGCTTTCACCGATGGTGCCAAGAATGGGAACTTATTCCAAGAAAACTCCAGAAGGAGGCAAAAGCTGCCAGCCCGAAGAGGTCTGCACAGCACTGCGCACTGGCTTTCCAGAACCACGCAAACAATGAGAGACCAAGCGGCGGGGCGCGGGCAGGCCTTCGCTCTGCGGCCACGCGGCCCTAGACACGCATAACACGCCCACACCCAACCCACGCAAGCACCATGTGAGAAAAGTAACCAGGTGGGGCCATGGTTATACCAAGAGAGAAGCCGCAAGGGAGAGCAAAAAGATCTCAACACTTTCTGGGATGCACTCACTCGTGTGATCCTGACAATCCCAGGAGGCGTTTTATAGACGCAGAAACTAAGCTACAGAGAATGGACTTGTCCAAGCTCTCTGGAGCTTGTAAGCGACGGGGGCAAAGGTGCTTGGGCGGGGTCACAGGTCTCCACTGCAGAAGAAATGATCCCACACTAAGAGATCCTAGGACAAAGGCGTGTGGGGGGCAGAATAAGGGCCCCTGGAGGGTGGCCACGCCCTGCTACCTGGAACCTGCGAATACATTACCTTCTGTGGCAAGAGAGACTGTGAGTATGACTGGGTTAAGACTTTTTGCTGTGAGGGAGGTCCTAGCCTGGAGAGTCTGGGTGGGCCAATGTCAGAGTCCTCAGAGAGAGAGGCAGGCAGATCAGAGCGAGTGGAAGATGCCAGCCTGCCAGCTTTGAAGATGGAGGGAGACAGCGGGAGCCAAGAAATGCAGAGGGCCTGGAGAGGCTCGAAATGGCCAAGAAACTGGTTCTCTCTGGTTCTCTCCTAGAGCCTGCCGAAGGAGCAATGCCCTACTGACATAATGAGGTCAGCCCTGGGATAACCGTCTCAGACTTCTGGAACTGTGAAACCATCAGGCAGTGATGTTTGCAGCCACTAAGTCTGCAGGAACTGTTAGGGCTGGGATGAGGATGCTTTCTCTACCTGGACACCGAGGGTACAATCCAGCGACCAGTGCCAAGCTGGGGCACAATGACGCTGGTCTCTGCCACCGAGCAATCTTGTGCCGGAGCTCTGGCCACCAACGGCCTTCCCGTGGAGCGGGAAATGCTCACCCTGAGCACTGCACACTGACCTCTGAGCAAGGTCAGGTACAACACTCCAAGTGGGGCAGGGGTGTCTCATGGAGGGGCAGAGCACGTGGCTTACAGGTGAAACTCACAAACAGCAATGCATCTCAAGGCCCTGAACTCATCAGACTTACCCTCAGAGCAGGGTACTGCTAAGTCTGATTCACCAGAACCCTCCCTCCCGGAGGGCAGGCCTGGGGCAAATAGCTGCAGAAGTGTGGGAAGCTTTAGGCACCACTCTGGTGCTGATTTGCCTGCACTCCTCACAGTGACAGTAAATCTCCACACACCCCCCCCGCCCCTTTGGGATTTTTCAAGAGAAGAAACATGACGTCACAGCAGTGGCTTCCACAAGCCTTAGCTCCCTCCACGCCTGCCAGGCCCTCTCGGCTTCTGCTTCCCAGGGCTCTGCCCTTTGCTCAGAGTCCCTGCCCCACCCTCTCCCTCCATTTCTCCCTCCCCAGATGGGTGCCTAAAGCAATCAGGAGGAGAGGCATGGCGATGAGGGGGAACCTTGGGCCCATCTGTATGAGTGAAAATTATTTCAGGGTTTGAGCGACCACAGAATTGGATGTTTCTTTGGGGTTTCCTCCTAGCAGCCAACACACCCAGCGCACAGGCAGAAAACAAACCACTGAGTCATTCCCCACTCAGTCTTCCCCCCATTCTCTACCAAAGGCCTTCCCAAGCCTCTCAGCCCCCAACTCCTCCTCTCAGACAGGCGACCAACAACATTAGGCTCCTGATGTTAAAGTTATTCCCATTGCTCGAACGCACACAGCATGCCAGACCCCGATGGAAGCTCTCTGTGTGTTCTATATAAGCTGGTCCTCCCCACATTCTGAGCAGGTGACAGCTACCATCCCATTTCACACTTGACGATACTGGGAGCTAAGGCATCTGCCCAAACTCCCGCTCCTTAGCAAGGGAGGAGCTGGGATTTACCAGGCTATCTGGCTCCTGAGCCCAGGTCCCCAGCTGCGGACAATATACGGCCCCAAATTCAGAGGCATCCATGTGTCCAAGCACAGGAGGTGACCCAGGGCCGGGGACGCTGGCTTCTGCGGGAGCAGAGGCCCAGGGCAGCAACTAGAGGAGGTGGACTAGCACACCACAGCAACAGCCCAGCATTATTCTTCCACCCCGTTTTAGCTTCCTTACGAGGTGAACTGGCCAAGAAGAGATACACAGGACGCTACTCGACATCAGCCCAGGTGGCGGTAGAGAAGAATGGCCACAACACACTCGTGGGTCCAAAGCTCGAGGAAGGAAACCCGTCTCGGCCCTCCCAGCTTCTGGTCCTCCCAGTGTCAAGTCGGCACCCAACTCCCCTCTGCTTTGACAGCACTCGGCGCCTGTCCCCCATCACAACCTTGTCCCAACGGCCCTGCCACCACCTCTGCTGCCGGCCAGGATGGCCGGACCTTCAGAGCATCGGGACGAAGCGGGGCTCAGGGTCAGGCAGACACAGGTCATCTCAGCTCTACAGCTGCCCGTTTCAGACTCTGGGGAAGTGACTGGGCAGAGCTATTTGTGTTTTGCTCAGCAAAATGAGAGGCTGGCATTCTTCACCTCATGCGCTAGCGGTGAGATGCCCGGAGAGGAAGCCTGTACAGCCAGCCAGCGCTTGCTGCATCACGGGCTCTACGTGAAGTGACCCTCAGCTCGCATAGTCTGAGGCTGGGGCTCCCCACACGCCCCATGATGCAGGCCAGTCTCTAGCATACTTTCAGCTGAGGGTTCAGCTTAAGCTGCTCAGACTGGGCTTGGCGCGAGGCAGGACACATCCAGATGGCTGCTGGGGAGGTTTGGGGCCATGGGTCTGCAGCTCTGCCCATCCCACACAGCATGGCTGATTTTCCCGCCACAAATCCCAACAGCACTGACTATCTTCCGGATCCATCAGACAAGGAAACTCCAATCGCTTAACCAAGCTAAGGAGAATATCTAGCCTTGTGGGGTTGTAGGGAAACTTGTAAGAGATGAGGCCAGTAAAGGAAGTGACACCGTGTAGCTATGGCTCATGGTTCTAGTCTTGCCAGCCTTCCATACCTTTCCCACAGCTCTGGAATTTCACCAGCCTCAGAATTCCAATTTTTAGTCTTGAAATCCCTTTGGATCCTATTTGGCTATTTTTAAGGCCATTTTAAGGAGCTTGTTCCAGTCTGCAAGTCAGCAAAAGTCGAAGCAGAAGGGGCCAGAGCGAGACCCCCAGTCGGCACACACCCACAGGGCAAAGAGAGTGCACCGGCCTATCTAAGCAGCCATGTTGGTGACCAGCCACCCGTCGGAGGAATCACAGGCCTGTTAATGGCAACCACGGGTGTCTGGGCGCCGGGCTTACTTTCCAGGAACAAAAGGCAAGACAGAACCAACAGGATCACTGCACTCAAGGATTTTAAAGATACAGTATGTGCTAATGTCTGCGGTCCCACACAAATCAAACTTGTGGTTCTTTTGTGTCGAAGATCCAGGACGGGCTTGCCGCAGCATGGAGGAAGAATGGCTTCATTTTGATACTCTGAAGGCCCAAAAAGGAAGGGAAGGGCTGAATCCTTCCTGAGAACTCAGAATGCACTAGGCACTGTGACAGGTGGTTTCAGAAGCTGTTTTAATCATTGTGCATATTCTGCACCTCATTCCTGCCGTCTTATAAAAAAAAGAAAACAGGCTCAGAGGCGTCATGTGGTCTAATAGATGTCTTAGACCTGAAAAGTGGCCTTTCTTCCACATTGGGCAACATGGCTGGGCTGGAACTTCCAGTTTCTATCAGAAAACACTGCTCCCTGTAAAGGGAAATCCTGAGCTGATGCAGAGTGGACCATAGCCTGCATTTCTCACCTGGCCACCTAGCAGACTGGTGCTCTCAACATGATGAACCCAGAAGAGAATAAAAACAAGATGGGAACAAATGAGCACCACACCAGAATCGCTCCTTTAGTCACCAATGAAGGGACACTCCTACTGGTAAGCCAGGGAGAGGTTATGTAAATTCAGTCTTCCTGCCGTCCTGCCACACACACACTCCTGGACCGGCCCCGGATGGTCAGTGCGAGGGTGTCATCCAGGTAGTCTGGAAAGTGCAATGAGAAACAAGCCCATGCGACAATCTAAAGAGGTAATGGCCTTGGGTAACTGACAAGACACACAGAATTCAGGTCTGTGCTCCAAATGAGGAGGGTGCTGCAGCCCATACCCCCAGAGTGATAGAACTGGTTAGAAATCTGGGCTCTGGGGACCTCTGGAAGGTAGAGTTGGTTTGCTCAGGTCATGATCTCAGGGCTGAGATGGGTCCCCGTGTCGGGCTAAGCGTTCGAAGCCTCAGGCTCTTCCTCTGTAAAATGGGCATAATCCTAACAGCGTGGCTGACTCACCTGCTGGGAAGGACCTGGGGAGTGAGTGCACAGAAGGTGCTCAGCCTCACAAACTAAGCACACTGCCTGCTCCATGATTACAGAGAAAGGAGCTAGGAGTGCTGGGAAATGCGGCGGCACGTGGGGCTAGGCGGGGGAAGGCTGAGATGGGGAGATCCTGCAGGGGGATGCTGGGGGACACACAGGAATTGGCAGACATGGGTAAAATGTGGCGGGAGGGCGGGGATGAATGGGAAGGCTGACTGTATGTATGAGGTTTAGAAGCCATGCAATGGCTCTATTTTTTATTTTGTAGCCCGGTTTGCTTTTATTCCTTAGGCGTGATTTCGAAGTTATTTCTGTGGTGCACAAAGATGGACTGGAGAGAAGGCTGGCAGGGGAGCCTACATCCTCTGATTCTCCTGCACCTGGGACAGCTGTCTTGGGCTGGCTCCACCTTCAGCCCCTGCCCCTGCTCAAGCCCCAGGCGTTCACCCACCAGCCCCCATGGCCCATCAGTTCAGCCCCTTCCCTGTCTCAGGGAGGCAAGGGCCCTGGTTAGAGGCTCACACCTTCTGTGCTCAAACCTCCACATGGGCCCTCCGTTGTTCTACAACCTGAGGCAAAGGATCTGCTTTGGTTTTCTTATCAGTGGAGGGAACAGAAAGAAGAGGGCACACAGAAGATGGGGTGGCCAAAGGGATCAGAATTAACCACTAACAGGGCACAGAACCAGGGATATTATCTGGATGGCCATTTCACCTCACCCTGGGCTCCAAGACCGTCCACAAAATGGAATAACAAAACAGAAGAATCTCTCCTGGTGCCCTCCTCTATCTCAGGGCCAAAGATAAGCCCACAGAGCCCCAGTTCCCCTTGCCAACTGTACACAGTAATAAAGGTCCTTACAAATATGTCCGTAGAAGAGGACTCACCAACTTTAGGGCACTGGAAAAATGCTCTCTGCCGGTGAGAGTTCCAGAGCCACCACTAAACCCCCGAAGCAAGAACCACCTCCAAGCCCTTGGGCTGAGTCAGGGACTGACCCATTTAGGTCCCCGGAGGTTCTCAGAGACCCGGAGAAGGAAAGGGTTGGTGGAAACTGTGCTGGGTCAAGCATGACAGCAATAGACCTTTCTTGAGGGCTCTGAGCCAGGCACTGGTTAAGAATGGAGTGGTGCCCAGCAAGGACATATCTGTCACTTTACCAGCCCCCAGCCAACCTATAGCCTGCCAGTCCCGTGTGCGGCCAGGCATGTGCTCAAATGTCCCTGCCCTGGCCTCTTCCAAGCCCTGAGAGCAACCTTGCCAGCCCCTCCCCACATCAGTGCTCTCTGTGTGTGGCACACCTACCGCCACCTGCCCCTATCAGACTCTGCAGAACGGTCCCCTGGCCCCATGCCCCTTGCCCTCGCTGCCCGCCTCTGCCTCCCACGGCACAGCTGGGATGGGCATAGGAGTCGCAAGGAAAGGATTACTTCCCAACAAGGACACCTCAGGTGCTGAAGGCCCCTCGGGAGCGGGAGGGCTGCCTTGGGGCCCTGCTTGACATAACCCAAGGTTGGGAATGAACACCATGGAGGATCGTACTCCTTATACTATCTTTTAGGTACTTGCCTCTAATCACTTTTTTTTTTTTTTTGGCCATATTAAAATGTCTGTTTCTTTTATTTGTCTTAAATATTGAGAGTAATTACCCTTCATTTTTGAGCTGGCATCCTTTAATCAACTTTGCCACTTTTAACTGAAGAAGTTGCTATTTTTAACTCATTTTACCAGATCCACTGTGCCCACCCCCACCTCCACCCCCACCGTGCCACTAATTTTCTAGGCTTTAAACTCAGCTCTGACGATCCTTTAATATACTTTTCATGTTTATGTTCACCCTTTATCCTTTTTGTGTTTCTGATCTTCATTGTTTTTAATTCCACTCTCCTGGTTTCAAAGCTCTTTTAAACCTTTATCTTTATTTTATTGTGTTTTAATCCTTCTCGCTATGGCTCATTTCTCTTTTCCCTCAGCGTGTATACTTTAATCCGGCTGTAACTTTTCAAATGTCACTTCGCGCCATTTTAATGATCTTAATTTAGTTTGCTGCACCCTGTTACAAGTGTTTCTTGCCATTCATTTTTAACAGCTTGACTGAGTTACGATCCACATTCTGCACCATTCACTCATGCACTGTACACCCCAGCGGTGGTCTGGTGTATCCCCAGATGGGTGTGTCTGTCCATAATCCAATTCTGAACTTCTTCCCTACCTCAGACCTTGCAACTGGCACCCTGGGTGCCCCAAAGCACTCACTAAATGACTTCTAGATTCCCCACTCTAGACTTTCTTCCAAATGGAATCCTAAGGCAATGGCCTTTTGTGATTGGCTTTTTTCTCCGTTGGACGGTCTTGGCACCCTTGCTGAAAATCGGTGGACCACTGGCATGTGGGCGTACATCAGGACTCTCAGTTCTACTCCTTAGTTAGTGCGTCCTTGTGCCGGTAACACATTGGCTTGATTATTGTTGCTTTGTAGTAGTTTAAAAACTGGGAAGTTCAAGTCTTCCTACAATACCTGATCCTTGTTTCTCAAGACTGTTTTAACTTTCTGGGTATGCTACAATTCCATATGAACTTCAGAATCAGCTTGTCAATGTCTACACACAAGTTAGCTGGGATTTTCCCAGTTTGGGGAGTGCTGCCATCTTACCTACATTAAAACTCCAGATCTAAAGTGCCTGGGTGGCTCAGTCAGTTAAGCGTCTGCCTTTGGCTCATGTCATGGTCTCAGGATCCTGGGATTGAGCCCCACACCAGGGCTCCCTGCTCAGTGGTGAGTCTGCTTCTCCCTCTGCTCCTCCCCTAGCTCATGGTCTCTCTCTTAAATAAATAAAATCTTTAAAAAAAATTTTTTTAGGGCGCCTGGGTGGCTCAGTTGGTTGAACGACTGTCTTCGGCTCAGGTCATGATCCTGGAGACCCGGGATCGAGTCCCACATCGGGCTCCCTGCTCGGCGGGAAGCCTGCTTCTCCCTCTCTCACTCCCCCTGCTTGTGTTCCCTCTCTAGCTGTGTTTCTCGCTGTCAAATAAATAAAACCTTAAAAAAAAAAAATTTTTTTAGGATTTTACTTATTCATTTGACAGAGAGACAGAGTGAGAGAAGGAACACAAGCAGGGAGAGTGGGAGAGAGAGAAGCAGGCTTCCCATTGAGCAGGGAGTCTGATGCGGGGCTTGATCCCAAGACCCTGGGATCATGACCTGAGCCAAAGGCAGATGCTTAACCAACTGAGCCACCTAGGCACCCCTCAAATAAATAAAATCTTAAAAAATAAGTAAATCGCCAGATCCATGAACAAGGGATGCTCGTATTTTCTTAGATCTTAAATTAATTAATTAAATTAAATTTCTGTCAACAATGTTTTGTAGTTCTCAGATTATTTTATACTTGTTTTGCTTGAATGTATTATTCCTAAGTATTTTACTCTTAATTTTGCTTTCAGATTGTTAATACAACTGATTTTTGTATCTTGACCTTGTGTCCTATAATCTTCTTGAATTTGTTCTTTCTTTTTAAGGGTCGTGAGTTAATAGCTATGGGAAGAGTCTACATCCTGAACAGGGAAACACGGGTGCTTGGATCCCTTCCCCATCCTTTTCACGGTGGGACGTGCTGGCCTGATCCCGGACAACCTGCCAATGGAGCGCGTCCGTCACTGGACCCAGGGTACACAAATTCTGTCGCCTGCTTCCAGCTGACCCTCATTTTCAGAAGAATCACAAAGTTAACTTCTGTTTCTCTTCCTTTCTGTTCTCAGTCCAAATGAATAAACACAGTATGACTAGTAAGCACTCGAAGAATATAATCCAAATTTTGCAAAACAGATCAGTTCAGGGTGACTGTTTCCAATACCAAGGCTTTTTTTTTCTTTTTTTTTCCTTTTTGCAAAGCAGATCACCGCAGCTTCCTGTAATGTACTTAAAATATGCCCCAATCCAAACTCTTTATTTACAGCTCTTAGAAACAACTGTATATATCCAGGCACACCTGTAAATTTACATGGAGTAATCCATCATCTTTATTTATTATTTAAGTCTTGTCTGCTCTGTAATGCCTTAGAGGGAAGGTTTATGTTAATTCTGTAAACTGGGATGATAAAGCACAAGGCAAAAAAAGACTAAAACTGTGCCTTCATCCCTTGTCTCCTGCATAAGGAGAGGAACTGGAGTGGTGTCTAATTAAATTAAATTTGCTAAGCACTTGCTTAGCACCTTCCGTGTTCCAAGCAGACACTGCAGAGGCCTCAAGGATAAAAGTACACGACTGGCGAGGCTACCCATCTTAAGGAGCTCCCGACCTAGCTGGAAAAGGGTTACATGGAGAAACACCTGAGTCACAGTGTGACACAAGGAGTGAGGGGAACCTATCAGATGAGCCTGAGCAGCAGGAGGCAGGTAACAAGACCAGCCCGGAATGAGATGAGCCTCCTGAATGGTCAGCATGGGCTCACCATGCTGTGTGTGACGATCTAAAATGTCTGATGGGCACTGTCTTAGGGGTCTGCTCACTTAACCCCACGTAAGGAGCTAAAGCCATCACGATCACCACTGGCCAGTCTCAGGGGGTTTCTCTTGCCAGCACTGGGCCTCAAGAAAACAGGGACCACTCTAGTCACCATGTGATGTGGACACACACAGCAGGAAGCAGGGTGTCCTGGGAGGATGGGGAAGATGTGCCCACTGGAAAGGTGGCAGCATCTGGCTGCCTGGCCCATGGCTATTAAAAATGCAGTTTAATGTTGCCTAATTTCACTTTTTGTGGGGAAGTTGAAAGGCTGACCTTTTAGGTACAATTTCTGATTTTTAAATGCCCAGCAATGAATTCAGTGAAAACAAACACTGTGAGCCAAACAAAATACATCGCTACACGTGGCTGTTCTCAGTTTGGGGCCCCTGCTGTGTATGTGGTCTTCTGTAAGCCCCACCACACTCTGGAAAGTTGCATTATTATCCCCAGATAATCCTGCTGAGGCGGAGCGAGACCAAAGCCTGTGGAAGGTCACCCTGACAGTGACAGAATAAGAATTCTAACCCAGGGCTGTCTTATAACAAAGTTTGCTCTGATTGATGTCTTAGTTGCAAGGGGCTGGCTTGCATCTGCAGGGACCCCAGGCCTGGGACAAGCTTGCTTGGCTCCGTGGCTGCCTGCCCAGCAAGAAAGGTTCTCCAAGGGCGTCTCCTTCTCAGTTTCTCTTTACTTTAAAAATATAATCATTCCATCCGTTTATTTTTAACATCTTACTTCCAATATCTGGAAATAAAAATGATTAACAGATCCACAGGTCACTACGGTATTAAGCATTCAAAGAAGTCCCCAAGGACACCTCTGGGACTTTTGTCCCCGCCATGGGACCCGGCGGCACTTCCTGGTTTTCTTTCTACTGAAAAGGCCAATGCTGCCTTTCTGGAGGGATCCCAGGCATTCGACCAGTCACAAGTGCCCTTGGCACTGAAGGGACTCAAATGTGACGTCCCCTCTCGGGGCCTTCCTGACCCCTGAGGGCACGCTCCTTGGTTTATTCACCTGTTGTACAGTAATTTCTTCATGTGTTACCATCTCCTCCACAAACTTTGCTCAGACACAGGGAAGCCAGGCAGGGTGGGCAGTGACTGAACAGCTCAGCGAGGAGGTCAAGGAAGAGACAAAGCCCCTCAGACCAGCAGTTCATGGTCACCAGCCAAACACGACTGCCGACCTCCTGCACAACCCACGCCACTCATCAGGTACGCTGTGGTCTGCCCGGCTTCAGCACACTCTCTCCTAAGCTGTGGTCACGAAGCCAGCCTCCGTAGCTTACTTGCTATGCCCACAAAGTTAAGCATACAGGCCCTGACCTTTTTTCTTATACACCTTTTGGTTTTCTTTGGCGTTACTAACTTGATGTTTTCCCATTGGCTTGGTTTTGTGTGTACCTGTCACCAATTCCCACGCAGACTCTCTGCCAACTTACAGCCTTCTCTGAACACATTCACATTCACTAGGCAGCTGACCCTTCACATGGACTTTCATCCCTCCAGAGCCCTCCCGCCCTGCTCCCATGTGGATGGGTTGCCATGGCGCCCGTCACAGTGCTTTCCCTTCACCATCTCCCATTTTTTCTGGTCTCCCTCATGACCTGGACCCCCGCTTTTCCTACCTCTTGTTTCAGTCTGCTGTTTGATGGTCTATATCCTCCCACAGCTTTCAGAAAGGGAACATGGGAGACTGGAGATAACTATTTCAGATCTGTGCATATGGAAATCTCCATATTTTCATAGTGGATTGACGTGAAAGCTGAATGGAGAGCTCCAGAGGGAAAGTCCATTCCCTTCAGAATGAAAATGCTGCTGCTCCAAGGCCCCCCGTGTCAGTTACTACCGTGAAGTCTGCCTTCTTCTCATTGAATTTTCTTTTGCTCCAGGTTTCTGAAGTTCCGGGATGTTGGGTTTTGGTGTGGGGTTCTGTGTTTTCTTTGTGCTAGGCACCTGATAGGGCTTTTGCTCTCTAGAACTTATGTCCTACAGATCTGGGAGAACCACTTATGTCATTCTTCACTGTCTCTTCTCTTCCTCTGCATTGTCTCTTGCCCTGAGCCCCTTGTGCAGATGTTGGACCTTTAGGGTTTAGTGTCTTCTTTTCAACTTAGCTCTGCTCCTCACCTCTTTTAAGGTTTCCTGAGAGATATTTCTCAACTTTTATCTCACTGCCTTCCCTTCTGCTAAATCTTTTATTGCAATAGTCATATTTCTTCTATTTCCAAGAGCTCTTATTTCCTGCACATCCCTCCTTGGAAGCTTCTCGTGGTGTTTTCATGGATGCAATGTCTTCTCTCTGCCAATTTTTTTAGGTTTTCCTCTGCTCCTCACTGTTTCTATTTCCTACATTTGTTTGTTTCTGTTACATTCCTATTAAGACTTCTCAAATGTTTGGTGAGGCATTAAATTGCGGCCCCAAACCTGTGTTTTGGGTGTTGTGCAGGGGGAGGGGGAGGGAGCCACTGTGTGGGCTTCTGTGTAGGGTGAGCAGGCAGGGGGCCAGCTGTTTTGTTGGGATACCCCTAAAGTTCAGTATTTAGAAGACCTTTCTCTTGGCATGGCCAGTTTCTACAGAAGAGCAGCGTCCAGCCACCAGCCTGGGGACCAGTAAGCCTTGCTGCCAATGCTCTGGAGCCAAATTCAGAATCGCAGTGCAAGGACCCTCTGCTTTCAGTGTCCCTTTTTCAGCATGCTGCCCCATCCCCAGCTGGGTCTGTGAATCCTGAAACCTTCCAATGCATCTTATCTTGAGAGAAGAAAAGAAGGCCAGACTTCTGTGGGAAAGGGCTTCTTGCCTGGCTATGCAAAGTAGGAGCGAGGACTGGGGAAGCAGCAGTTTCTCATACATGCTGCCAACCAATGGTCATCTTTGACACCATCCAAAACTTATGCTCAAAGGTACCTGGAATTGCCACGTTTTTCATATATTTCAGGTTTTGAGGCATCGATTCTTCGCTACTACCCTTTGCTGGCATTGAGCGTCCCAGGCTGCTCAGTCTATTACCAACTGTCCTTCCGCATCGAGCATCAGAACAGTGCTGATGACTCTCTGCTGTCATTCCTGTCCTAGTCTCTTTGTACCTGCAGGTTGATTCCCTTTAGATCCCTTGTCATCACTATGGAAGGGTTGGGGAAGAGTGCAGATGAATGCATATATCCCAATATATCCCATCTATCATCTTCAACTAAAAGCTCTGACCCTCAGCTTTTTAAATGACTTTGGTTCGTCACAAACAGCATGACATTAAAAAAAAAAATCAAGAACAAAGAAAAATAAAAGACGAAGGAAGGTTTTTAAAGTTTTACAGTGTTCGGTCCTTAGTTTAACTTTCCTGGAAGGTTCAAATCCCCCATCTGTCACTTACCGATTGCTCAATCTTATGTACATGACTTTGCATCTCTTAATTTTTTTATATGTAAAATGTGATGCTACTGGCCACCTTGCAAGGGCTACAGAATACTGACATCACACAACACAGCTGCGGCGCTTTCAAAATGCTGGAAAGAACAGTGGTTTAGCGTAAGAAGGAAAAATGACTTGTTTTTGGACATCATGAAGCTGAGACATCAGAGGGACATCTACACAGAGATGTGAGCTGGCACTTAGGATTACTTGCATTTGGTGAACATTTCCCAAGCATTTTTGCTGAGTGAGGCACTGAGGAGTGGGGCGCGGTGTGAAATCACCCCGCTGCGAGGCTGAACGTGGGAAGAGAGAAAGGCCGGAATTTGGAAGGGAGACGTGAAAGCCGTCTGCACAGTCAAGGGGATAGAGGCTGAGACTACCTTTACCTTTCTTTGTCTTACAAGGCCCACACTCAGGGTGGATCTCTTGCAAGGGGAGAGACACCACCTTCGCAAGGCCCGCGTTCAGCATGTACTGGTACAGCCGCTTAAACGTCCTTTCGCACAGCCCCTGCCGAGACACAACGTTAAGAGCTGCTATCAGATGCGAGTGAGGCGTTTGCAACGGCCGAAGTCACATCAATGGACACGAGTTCAGGAGCTGGGTTAACCGACTGCCTTGGACTGGATGGGCTGAGGAGGAAAGACTCCAAGCTCTGCTGTCAAGGGAACAAAAGCAAGGTCCAGAGCACTAAATAAATGATTCTACAAATGGTTTCGATTACAAGAGGGGGAAAGAGATTTATTTGCTCCAAGATCCTGAAAGGGTATGTAGAGATGGGAGTGAGGCAGATTGCGGGGGCGGCTAGAAGGTGGCTTTTCACTGTATACTTTGTCAGTGTTTGGTTTTCTAACCATTAAAGTGTGCCATTAACACACACACACTCTCACAAAGCACACACACACCTCCCCTGGGCAATGGAACAAATAGAAAAAAGATGTAGTGCAAAAAATTTTAATTTAGTTTATCAGTAAAGCTTCCACAAAATAAGGAGTGCGTGCACCCTACTACCTACAGCCCCGCAAGGCAATGTGACCAAAATGATCCTATGTGCTCCTAATGGCAGGGGTCAGCGACAAGGAGCTTCCGGCATAGGCCATGTTTTCCTATCTACACATTTGTGAAAATAAGTGATTTTCTTGCCAACGCTGAAAAACACCACTTCATTGAAAAATAAAACGACAGCAGGTTACGGCTTCACTCAGAAAACCTCCAGCAACAAATTCCGGGACTGCAAGTCCTCGGAGCGGCCGTCAGTGGGAGGCAGGCCAGGCAAAGTGGCCCCATTGGCCCCTTGCACGTCGGGGCTGAAGGTCAGTTCCTATCTGTCACTGGTTAGGTGCTGTCTTCTCTTACAACAGACAAGAGGAAAATGAAATATTTCTTGAATCCATACTGAGAGCAAAGCCGTTTTTTCTACATGGCCTGTTTCAGTCATTCGTATATTCATTCTGGCCGCTACTTGCGTTTGCCTCTGCAACCCCTGGAGTCGTGAGGCCAGCTCTGGCTGCTGTGAGCTGTGGATGGAACCACAGGATGCACTCATCCCTGGGAGCCGTCTGTGGAGTCTTACAGCTTTCCTCTCCCCTCAGGGGAGAGAGAGGGAGCAAAGGTCTAGGTCTGCAGGCTGCTGTTAGCCAGTGCTCCAGCCCTTGGGCAGGAGAACATATGCCTATCAAAAAAAATACAGAAGACTCACATATGGCTCATCCAAACACACCGGCTTGTAAATGGGATCTATCGTTAATCTAGCTGTGCCCCCAGCACCACAGAAAGACCCTACAGAAGCTCATCCATCAAATCCCAGCCCCTAACATATGGTCCTAAGTCCTGGACCATCCAAAGCAAGGGAGGATGATGTAGTCCCAGCTTCTGGGGGGCTGCCGTCAGGGACTCGCACAATCTGTCCAGCAAAAGGGGAAAGGAGCAGTGTGGGCCTCCCCCACTCCCCAAAAAAGACAGCATCCACATTCATGGCATCAACCTCATGTATTGGCTAATGATTCACTAAGTCCTACTTAGCTCTCTCTGATCCTATTTCCAGCTGCCGACAAGATATCAACAAGTGAAAAGTCCCAGAAGATCTTCAGATTTGTCGTGTGCCTCGTCCTCTCGCAAATGTGTTCCTCTTTCTGTACTCTCTACTTTATTCATGCATTCGTTCTACAAATATTTACTGAGTGCTGACCTGTGGGCCTGGCCCTGGCCGTCTGCCTGGTGGGGCTTGAGCAGTAAACATGCAGGGCTGCTCCCTGCTCTCCTGAGCCTGCCCTCGAGCCCTATCCATTTCCGGGAGGTGTAATCATTCCAGCCGGATAGCAAGACTCCTCCTCCTCCATTCTCTCCCGGCCCCCTAGCATCCTGGCCTCAGTTTGTCACCACACTGAAACATCTCCAAGGATTCTAGTGGTCTGCGACTCGGGGGCCCAGCCCCAGGCAACAGCATCCATCTCCCGCCCATACCTCCAATCTCTCTTCCTCCTCCTGATTTGTTTCCTGGCCCCAACTTCCGTCCCTGGCTGCCTATCTTCGACACCCGCCTGAGCACACTGTGGCTGGATGCTGTACCTCGGACACTTCTGCTGAAGCCGCTCTCCTGGGCCTGAAATGCCAGTTCTTGTGTACTAGGCGAACACTTCATCTTCAAAGCCCTGCTCCATTGTAACTTGCTCTATAAAGCTTCTCCCAGGGCGCCTGGATGGCTCAGTGGGTTAAAGCCTTTGCCTTCGGCTCAGGTCATGATCTCAGGGTCCTGGCATCGAGGCCCGCATTGGGCTCTCTGCTCAGCAGGGAGCCTGCTTCCTCCGCTCTCCCTGCCTGCCTCTCTGCTTACTTGTGATCTCTCTGTCAAATAAATAAATAAAATCTTAAAAAAAAAAAAAAGCTTCCCCCAGCTCTGAAGAAAGTGCGTCGTTCACGGACCTCAGATGTCATCCTTCTAAACAGGCTTTGAGCCTAAGTAAGCGTTCACATGGCTGCCCCTCTGGTGACATCACTCCATAACAGCGTGAGACCGGTCATCATGCTAACTTCTGTTATCGCGGTGCAGCACCCAGCTCTGACTCCGAGCAGACGCTCACGGAAGTATTTGCTGGGTAAATAATGGAACACTGCCCTGTCACCGTGCTCTCTCCTGAGCGAGTCCACGGTGACCTGCGTCACCACACTGGCCTGCTCTCCCCACACCTGAGTGACCCAGTCAGGGAGAGGGCTTCATTCTGCAATGTCTGCTGGACAAGAAATATAAGGGACAGAGCGTGTAGAATTTGTTCCGTAAGCAAGGAGGAATTTTCTTAATTTCTACTAGGGAAGAAGTAGCTTTATTGGTCTGTCTTTCATCTTCCACTTTTGAGAGAGATTCAAATACCGAAAAATATTTCTTACCACCAACAGCACCGCCTGTGTAATGACAAACAACACGGGCCTGCGGTCTGAGAGTTGACAGATAGGAAGGGGTCTGGCGAGGCAGGTGGGGGTAGGGGAGAAGAGCGCACAGCTGGCTCAAGCTGCCACTGCCAAAAGAGACTGCAGGCCAGGCTCAGGCTTGCGTCGAGCTCCCTGCTCGGCGGGAAGCCTGCTGCTCCCTCTCTCACTCCTCCTGCGTGTGTTCCCTCTCTAGCTGTGTTTCTCTCTGTGAAATAAATAAAATCTTAAGGAAAAAAAAAAAAAGAGAGAGACTTGGGCATGTAGTAGATCTAGCATTAGAGAAAAGGCCCCTTTCCCTCTACAATGGAACCGAGACTGGGGCTTACCCATAATGCAGCACCACGAGGCGAGAAGCAAGGATTATCCTGGTGCCGATATTAAGACTCAGCACAGCATCCCTTTGTGGACTAATCACTATGACCCAAACTGCTTGACTTTGAAGTTTAAACTACAGGGCAATGTTTCTTTCCCTTTTCCCATGCCAGCTCTTCCCTAGCTGCGACCAAAGACTGTTCTCATCAGCCTGGAGGCAGTGAGGCACCGCTGTGCTCTTCTCCTCTCCCTCCTTCATCCCCGCCTCTCCTCTGGGAGCCAAGAGACCAAGCTGACCAGCCCGTGCTTTCTTCCCTGCACCACCTTGCCTTCCTCTCTGCAGTCACAATGCCCTTTCTGCATCAAGCCAGTGCGGAAAGAATTAGAAGTGTGCTTATGGAAGCACCCCTAAATGTCCAGATTTGCTGCTCCACATGAACTTGTACAATATGTCCTAGAGCAAACCGTGGAGGAGGGGGCAGTGGGGGGTGGGATCCAGGCTGGGGCACCGATCATTCCAGCCTGGCACACAGGCGGCCCAGGGCACTCACCAGTTCTTCCCTCAGCCTGCCCAGGGTCTCCATCTGGTTATTCCGTGTGCTCAGCACACCGGAGAGTTTCTCCATGAGGATGTCGTATTTGCTCCTCCTGTGAGAAACACAGAACAGTTCATCTTTTTAAACCTATTGCTAAAGAAGGCCTGTTTTTTAAAGAGACTTCAGTGACAACGTGTCAGACCACACCACCTTGGTCCTAGGTCTCAGCCACTGTCCAGGCCACATTCCGCACTTGGCGGGGTCACACGGCCAAGGGTCCCTAAGTAGTGACAGCGCACAGACTAGACTCTTTAGTTGCAGCTGTGGTGATTCTTGAAAATGCCTTGTATTTTTATAATACTGTAAAATTTAGGAAGCACCTTCTATTTTCGGTACAATTCACTTGGTGAAGGGATTATTTATAAAGAAGTGAACAGGCTTTTCTGAAAGACCCAAGAGACAAACCTAAGTCTTCGTTCAGTGGGTGCCTGGGGAAGGTGCCCACAGGCATGGGGGCAGGGAGGGCATATGTACGGGATTCAGAATCAACTCCCAAATCTCCACTTTGACTGCCTCTCATCGCATGAATAAAGCAAGTGCAGATACTTCGTGTACGGGAACTAGTCCCGGGCACTGTGTCATGGCCATGGTCCAGAAGAGGAAACCATGCTTCAGAGAGCTCAAGTGACTTTGTCTAAGTCAAGTAGAAATGACTGAGTCCATTGTTCTCCCTGCCACCCAAGGCTGCTACCTATGTTGTCTGCAGACGCAGGCTACACACCAGTGACGAGTCTGCCTATACCGGTAATTTAACCAACAGAGAGTAAGATAAATAAATGAAATGCAAATTCTCGAAGCATGATCTCTCTCATGTAGGATTTCTAGAACATCGGTTTGAAGACGAATTTGGACTTCTGACAAGAATATAATGATATTATTACTCTTAGAAATCCTTAGTCAGTAGTCTATCTAGACACACGTATTAGGCAGTTTCTTTGGGTCCAGGCCAGTGCTATGAAGTGGGCGCTGGAAATCCTGAGTGTTCACCCACCTCCCCTTTGGAGGACGTGCCACTGGATAAAGGGCAAGGCCTCTGTGATTTGGCTAGGGGAGACTCAGAGTCATTCCCTGTGGTCCAGGGAAGGGGAAATACCTACTGCCCCTCAAGTCTCCCATGACACTGCCTGCCTCCACTCCAGGGCACTGGTGGCCAGGGACTTGGGGGTGTCCAGCTCACTCACCCAAGGGCCATGTATTCTAGGTCCTTCACCAACTCGGCCCTCCTGCACTCTGGTCGCTGCACCTCCCAGCAAAGAGGGTACGAGGTGCTGGAGTGCAGGCTGAGGCCTCTCTGAACAGTGGTGGACCATTTCTTTCCCCCATTCCTATGCCAGGCAGTCACCCCAACAGGGAGTAGCAAAAAGTCAGAGACTCCCCGACACTCTCTGATGCTCAGAAGGGAATGTACCCAACGCACCACCTTGCTACAGCTTGCTATGTGTCCAGACAAGGACACAAAGCTAAACAATGACATCACGCAGGGTACTCATGCAGAAACCTCCCCATCTCACCAGCTAGAGCTGCATGTTGGAAAAACATGCCGATTTTAAATAGGAAACAATTAAATCTCGATTCTGTCACTGTAATGAATCTGACTTACTGTTCTTTTTACACTCCCCCCCAAATTTCACCAACCTGTTAACAGTTCCTATTGTCGGACTGTGGGGTTATAGGATTTTTTTCTTCCACCTTTTCTGTAAATCTCGAAAATTTTCCAAATCAGCATGACTTATTTTCATAATCAGAAAGACTGTAAATATCTTTCTTAAGAGGCTGTAGTCACTGTTTGATTTTGCCTCTATCATGTGTAGAGGTCTAATCCACACGGCTGAAATTTCACTGGAACAAAGTGTTTTAGTGTCTGCACGCCATACCTGTCCACGTGAAACCGATTAAGGAGGAGGAGAATGGAGTGCTGCTGGGCTCCAGTGGGTAATCGGATCACATGTGACTGCATTGTAATGAGCCCGTTTTTGTTCAGAATTTTCCGGTGATAGTGGAGCTTCCCAGCATCAACCCTGGAGAGGAAAAGCGTGGCTGTATCATTTTGCTTTGCTGGTGGCTTTCACCCAACAGTAGAGGGCCTCTCACTTGAATGTTAAGTGCTAGAGACACACACTTCCCACCCAGCCACAAAGGACTTAAAAGCACACCCCAGGCCCCCTGTGGAGATGGATGGCTGATGGGGGCAGAAGCCTGGGGAAATGGAGAGGGACCGGATGTGTCTCCAGTTCTGCAGTGACCAATGAGTAAGGTCACTCCACATCCTGGTTTGTCTGATGGTCCCAATTTATGCCCACTGCCCTAGCCTCCCCTCTGGAGCTCCACCTTCTACTCTCAAAATGTTTGGTTTGGACACTATACGGTTGCCCCAGCGTCTCCTCAAAAACAAAGGACTGATGCCCAATAATCATGAACTGCAGACTGCCGCAGTGGCAGATCGGAGAGGAATGGGGAAGGGAGGTCAACAGGCCTGCATGGGGGACAGGGTATGATCACTGGGGAGTCCTAGCATTTCAGGAGAGAAGGGGATCATCCCCTCACTTGAAAGCAGTGGTGTGGAGGTCTCGCTGGAGCTCCCCTTGCCACCGGGACCGGCCTAATCGCTCCAAAATGCAGTAGGAGAAGTCGGGGAGCTTCAGGTCTGGGTCACCCTCCAAGCCTATCAAGGCCCGGTAACGCATGTCCTGGGAGGCAACGATGATCAGTCTCTTCCCCCACCTGTAATCAGAAACAACCGCATGGCAGAATTAACTTGGAAGTGATTTTCAGAAAATGAAAAAGTGAAAAAACTGAATCTTAGGGAATCATCATTTTGTGCTGCTTCTTAGTTCACAACGGCCCTGGCAAGGAGGTTTCCATCCCCAAACTGCATGGTGTTTAGGCTGAACAGAGCCAACCCTGTCATCCTGTGTGGTGCCCTCCACGGTCTTGCCAGGACGCTCAGACCAAAGCCCTAGTTCCTCACCAGGGCCTGGAAGGTCCTATGCACCTTTCACAGCTCTGCCTCTTACCCTCCACGGGCCTGTTGGTCCCTAAACAAGCTGCTTCCTTTGCCTGGCTGCTCCTCTCCCCCTCTCTGTCGGAGACTGACTTCTCATCTTTCAGGCCACTGCTTAGACCTCACCTCCTCAGGCCTTCCTGAAAGTCTAGCCAGAATCCATCTCCTACCTCTGACCAGTACCATATCCTCCACAGCACCCAGCACGCTTAAAAATGGCTTTCTTTTTTTTTTCAGACATTATCTGTCTCCTCCCTTCAAATTTAAGTGCCGTAAAAGTAGGCACTTTGTTGACTTGTTCACTAGGATACCTTCAGTGCCTAGAACGATCGTGGTGTGGAGTATGGGCTCGGTAAATATTTGTTAAGTGAGCGAACTAACCTTCAAAACTAGACATAAATTTCAGAGTCAAAAATGCAGGCTCACCTGAGAGATATTGTGGGTATGATTCCAGACCACCACAATAAAGTAAGGATTGTAATAAAGTATAATGATAAAGCTAGTCAAAGGCAATTTTTTGGTTTCCAGTGCATATAAAAGTAAGCCTACACTATACTGTAGTCTATTAGTGTGCAATGACATCAAGTCTAAAAAATCCAAAGTGCATACTTGAATTAAAAAATATTGGGGTGCCTGGGTGGTTCAGTGGTTAGGCCTCTGCCTTTAGCTCAGGTCATGGTCCCGGAGTCCTGGGATCAAGCCCTGCATCAGGCTGCCCGCTCAGCGGGAAGCTTGCTTCTCCCTCCCTCACTCCCACTGCTTGTGTTCTCTCTCTGGCTGTGTTTCTCTCTGTCAAATAAATAAAATCTTTAAAAATATATATATATTTACTGCTAAAAAATGCTAACCATCATCTAAGCTTTCAGAAAATTATAATCACGGGTCCCAGATCACTGTAACAAATACAGTAATGAAGAAGTTCAAAATATTGTGAAATGACCAAAATATGATACAGAGACATGAATAAGCAAATGCTGTTGGAAAAAATGGTACCAGGAGACTTGCTTGAGGCGGGGCTGCCACAAACCTTCAATTTCTAAAAAAAATGCAGCATCTGTGAGCGCAGTAAGATGAAGTATGCCTGTCCTTAACTGTGTAATCTGTTGAAGACCAGACCTGGGAAAAATCATCAGTTCCCCCTACTGACCTGAGGTGTGAAAACAGACAGAGGCCAAGAATACATCCTGCCCAGCAAGGTATTTTAGACTGAGTGATGTGACGGAAGACAGGCCTGGTGGTCAGGTGTTTAACCAACAGAGCAATGAAATAGAGTAGGTGCTGGCCCAAGAGGACAGAGGTTGGTAGTTCATGAGCTCCTATGCATGGAACCTGGGTGACTTATCTGGGAAAGGGAACGCTTGCTTCCAAGTGGGTATATCTCGAGGCCAAAAGTGAATGAGTGATGGGTTCTCTGACAGCATGCCCTCATGGGATCTCAGCTATAAGGCTTGGACCCTAAGAGTGTATAAATGGAGTGGGCCAATCTGCCCAAGGCATGATGGAGTCTATCTTAAGTGGTGGAGACTGGGCAGAGAAAATGAATTTCTTCCATCATATCCCTCGATCTGATGGTTCTTACCTCCTCCTACCACACACCAGCAGACTTCACTTCTACCACCAACTGAGCCAAAAGATCATAGAAAAGGTTGTCTTCCTTGTAACTCACTACAGGTTCCTTTACATTGTTTGTGACCTACGAGTCTTCTGCAGTCATGGAAGCCTGCAGATCCATCCCTGGGAAGAATGTTAGGCTGTGAATACACATGAGAGCCACTCCACTTCCTGTGTCTGCGTGTCACAGACTTAGGATCCATGCTCTCTCGTCTCAAAACAGGCTCACAAAGTTAAATTAGAAGAGGTCAGCCAGGGGGGCGCCTGGGTGGCTCAGTTGGTTGAGCGACTGCCTTCAGCTCAGGGCATGATCCCGGAGACCCGGGATCGAGCCCTGCATCAGGCTCCCTGCTCAGCGGGAGGCCTGCTTCTCCCTTTCTCACTCCCGCTGCTTGTGTTCCCTCTCTGGCTGTGTTTCTCGCTGTCAAATAAGTAAAAGCTTAAAAAAAAAAAAAAAAAAAGAGGTCAGCCAGGAAAGGCAAGTTTGAAAACAGGGGAACGGGCCTGCTGCTTTTCAAATGCACTCAGGTCTACTATGCTGTACGTTAGAATCCCAACATTTCCAGTTAGCTGACTCAGTGACTCCTGCCAGGCGGAAAGTGCTGAGTGTGGTCATCAGACAGGATGTCAAATACTGATTAAGCACAATGCAAAGTAGCAGAAATACCAAGATAAATAAAAGTGGTATCTGCCGGCAAGGAGCTCGCAGTCCACTGGAGAAAGTCAAGAGAGTGAGTGATTATGCTAGGGCCCAAGTGCTGCTGGCAAAGAGCAACTCTGGTGTTCAAGCCCATGAAAGGCCATTATGTGCGGGGGGCCCCCCATTCCAGCCTGCGTGCATGGCAACCAGGGAACAGACCCACGGGAGGGGATTCTAGAGTTAGCAGTAAGCGGGGTGGGTGAAGGACAAGGAAGCAGAACCTCCAAGTTTCCAGAGGCATGAAGTAGCACACCTGTCCCAGGAGGGAAGTGGTATGGCCTGGCTGGGAAGTCTGGGATGCGCCTTCAAGCAAGAAAGCAGAAGGAAGGAGAGCTCAAGAGGTCAGTGGGAGTCCACATCCTGAAGGGTCCTGCAGTGCCATCCCGGGGAGTTCACATGTCATGATACAGGTAAGGGGTTCTAATGCCACACCCAACAGGATCATCAATCAGTCAACGTGCATTTCTGGAAGCTGATGTTGTGCCAGGCATATTCCTATAGCTATAGCCATGAACAAGACAGCTTCTGCCCTGAAGAGTTTATGCTCTGGTGAATAAGGGGTGACATGAATCAATACTTCAGACCACATTTGGTACTGGGGCACTGGGGTGGCTCAGTTGGTTAAGCGTTCAACTCTTGATTCTGGCTCAGGTCATGGTCTCAGGGTCGTAAGTTCAAGCTCTGCATGGGGATCCATACTGGGCGTAGAGCCTGCTCAAGATTCATTCCCTCTCCCTTTGCTCCCCCCACCCCTCGTGCTCACACTCTCTTGCTCTCTGTCTCAATAAATGAATGAATGAATGGATGACCATTTTTGGTACGACAATGAGTACGTACAATAATGGTGCCTGGGCAACAGGGACACTTTCTGAGGAGCCAAGTCGAAGACTGAATGAAGAGGATGGGGTGGAGATGTGAAGATTCAAAGCAGAATATTCTAAGCAGAAGGAACAGCACACACCACAGTCCTAAGACAGAAATGAGCTGTGCACATTTGGGCCACAACATAGAGAAGACTCAGGCAGGTTGCCAGGCTATGGCTGGAGAGTTGGGGAGCAGAGGGTAGGTCCTACACAGCCCGATGGGCTAAAGTCAGCAGGCAAGCAGCTGTAGAGTATGGAACACGAAATGGGACATGGCTCATGGCTCTGGCCTATGTCACCAAGTAAAAAATCAGTTCCAGAGCAGCTTGATCCTACGATTTTTTTTTTTTTTAAGAGGAGCCAGAAATCCAGATTTTAAATATTAGCAATGGAATAAAGTTAAAAACAAACAAAACCCTGTGCTGGCTAAACAAAGCACATATGCGGGGCACCTGTGCTTGCTGGAAACATCTCCTGAGTGACCAAGGCACTATTCATCACGATTCCATCTTAGAGAAAACTGTGCCAGGTGGTGTGGAAAGTTCCAGGGAGGAGAGACAGGGGCGTCTGACTCTTGATCTTGGCTCAGGTCATGATCTCAGGCTCATGGGATCCAGCCGCGCGTCAGGCTCTATGCTTACGGGGGAGGCTGCTTGGGATTCTCTCTTTCTAAAATAAATAAATCATAAAAAAAAAGAGAGAGAGAGGCAGGAGACTCTTGTACTATCCTGAGGCCAAAGGGGGTCTGAGATAAAGCTAGAAGGTCAAGTCCACAGGACTTGGTGGCCAGCTAAATGCAGAGTAGTATGGTGAGAAGGGGCCCCGGAGTCCCAGGTTTGGGGCTCATAAAGCAGGCACATGGGAGTATCCCAGAGCAGGGGAAATCACAAAAGAGGCAAGGGAGGGAGGAGGAGACAGGTTTGGGGTGAAGAAATGCGATGCTCTGACTTCTGAGGAAGGGGTTACGGAACTCCACACGAAGCACTTGGGAGACGTCTGGGGAGGAGACCGAGCCCTTGGGAGCAGTCCAACATTTAAGGGGTGGACAGGAGCACCTGGGTGGCTCAGTTGGTTAAGCGACTGCCTTCGGCTCAGATCATGATCCCGGAGACTCGGGATCGAGTCCCACATCAGGCTCCTTGCTCAGCAGGAAGCCTGCTTCTCCCTCTCTCACTCCCCCTGCTTGTGTTCCCTCTCTGGCTGTATTTCTATTAAATAAATAAAATCTTAAAAAAAAAAAAAGGGGGTGGACAGAAGTCGGGGAGTCCAGGAAGGAGCTGGTGAGGACCGGCCAGAACAGAAAAACAAAGCAGGAAGCCATGGGGCAAAAGCTTTAAAACTCCCTGACAGGGTGGAAGGGTCAAGGTGCTTAAGGGCCAAAGAGCATCCACGGGCTTTTTATTAGGAATCTCAGAGGATAAGATTTCGGTGAAGAAATAAAGGTAGTTTGGGTACCTGGGTGGCTCAGTCAGTTAACCCACTGCCTTTGCCTCAGGTCATGATCCCAGGGTCCTGGGATTGAGCCCTATATCGGGTTCTCAGCTCAGTGGAGAGTCCGCTTCTCTCTCTCACTTTGCTGCTCTAGCTACTTGTGCTCTCTCTGTATCTCTCTGTCAAATAAATAAATAAAATATTTTTTTAAAAAAGAAAGAAAGGTAGTCATCAGTGGGCAGAGGAATGAAGAGGAGAAAGAACAAGGGTAGTTATTTTTTCCAGGAAGCACAGTCTCGAGCAGCAGAGCCATCTACAGTCATGGGGTGGGGAATGGGGTGCAAATCCGAGGTCAAGAGAAGGTCCTGTTGTGGGGCGCCTGGGTGGCTCAGTTGGTTAAGCGACTGCCTTCGGCTCGGGTCATGGTCCCGAAGACCCGGGATTGCATCCTACATCGGGCTTCCTGCTCGGCGGGAAGCCTGCTTCTCCCTCTCTCATTCCCCTTGCTTGTGTTCCCTTTCTGGCTGTGTTTCTCTCTGTCAAATAAATAAAATCTTAAGGAAAAAAAAAAAAAAGAGACGGTCCTGCTGTAAGATGGGCAAGTCATTAGGGCTGAAGAGGGAGCATTAGCAGTAGGAAAGTGCGGGAGGTGCAGGGAGCAGGGCCTGAGGAATACAGAAATGTAAATGTAATGCGGAAATGTAAATGTAATGCGGAGAAATGCAGAAATGCGGAGAGGAGAAAGGGATGCAGAAAAGTTACAAGCAGAAGCTGGAAGTCGGCACAGTTCCAACTAGCAGCTTTTCCCTGTTCTGTGAACTGGCAGGGGAGGTGGGAGTGGGGACTGGCTGCAGAAGGTGACAATTTGCATTAGCCACTCAGGGAAACTGGACCCCTAGCCTGGACAAGAGTAGGAAAGGCACTGATCCAAATGAGAGCCGGCTGCTCTGGCTAACTGTGCCAGGACTGGGGACCCAAGGGATGATACACAGAAGGGTCTCCGTGCTCTGACCACCCCCACCCGGCAACCTGGCTTCAAGCCAGGAGGAGGCCCATGAGGCTCTGACGGTGCACACGGTTACCTGCCAAAGGCTTCCACCATCATACAACGGGGCTGTAAAGACTTGGTCCTGATGTCATTGGTTATGTTTTTCCTCTCCTTGAAGTAGCGGCATGAGCCCTGAATGCCATCCTTATTCTCTAAGATCATATGAATGGGGTAGACATCCTCCAGAACAACGGGATCCCTCCGGGACTCCAAAATTCCGGTTTCCAAGTCAATCTCCTCATACCTAAAAGGGGGAAAACACAAATACCAAACCACAGCTTAGTTCTCCCTCCCTCCCTCCCTCCCTCCCTCCCTCCCTCTTTCTTTCTTTCTTTCTTTCTTTCTTTCTTTCTTTCTTTCTTTCTTTCTTTCTTTCTTTCTTTCATTAAAGATTTTATTTATTTTTAGAAAGCCAGCACTCCAGGAGGGAGGGAAAGAGGTAAAGAATTTCAAGCTGACTTCACGCTGGGAGCCCGAAGCAGGGCCGGATCTCACGACCCTGAGATCACGACCTGAGCTGAAACCAGAAACCAAGAGCCGGATGCTTAACTGCTGGAGCCACCCAGGCGCCCCTGGCACATTCTTCTGACGACCGCCCGCTGAGATCAGAGAGGCGTGAGCTCACTCAGTCCTCCGCCTCCCAAATCAGATTACAGCAGCATTGCTGCCTTTCTACCCCAGAGAACACAGACCTTTCCAGAGTCCCCCAAATCCACCCCAGAAGGTGAATACTTGAACCAGAACCATCTTACTGGCCCAAGTCACGGCCTTTTGGTTTTCCTCTAAATCCGGTGACTGCATGTTAATAATTTTCACCTCAGAATCATCAGTCCTATCTTTTCCTCCAAACACTGATCCTGTGTCTCCAGTTGTCTACCAAACACCTTGAATTCAAGGAGATCCAAATCAAAGTTATGACTGCCTCTCCCCGCCTCCAATGAAGTCCCTCCTTTCCACTTTCTCCCAGTTGCGTTGTATCAATGCCATGGGGACTTCTTTGACTTGCCTTGTTTCACTTATCCAGTCAGCCAAGTTTTTTAGGCTTTCCTTACAAAGCTTGCTCAGAGCTCGACCTAGTCTAACTAAGGCTAAACCACACTTAACACTTACCAGCCCTTTCCTTCCTCACCTTCTCTGTGACTTCTGCCCTGCTTTTTTCTCCATTCCCAAATCCCATCTTCCACCATCTGCCAGGAGGGCCATCTCTTAGGTCTCCCATCACACCATATTCTCTTCCAGGGATGCTCCTGACCCACAGCTTAAATATCCAACCATACGAGGACTCCCCAAGTCCAGCTCTATCTGTCCCTCTGGCTTGCTTTCACCCAATGAAGCCACATGTTTACTAAACAGAATCTCCACTTGGATCACCCAAAGGAACCTTAAACTCAATGTGTCTCAGAGTACATTCAGCACCTTACCCACCTCTCCGGAGACTCAACAACGTTGCTGCTCTTTTGTGTTCACTGACAGTGAAAGGCATCAACATTTACTACAGAACCCAAATATCAGGAACCAGAAGCCAACATCCCTGATTTCCCCCTCTCCTTATACCCTACACCCAGTCACCAAATCCTCTTGATTCTTCTGCTTCATGCGTCTTGATTCCATTTGCTTCTCTTATTTATTCTGACCTGCACATAGTAAGCAAAACTGATGGGGAAAACAAAAGGCAAGAAGGAAATGCAGATGAAATTAAATTTCCGTATAACCTGCAGCCCACTGTCACTTAAGGCAGGAAGAGTATATAGCTACTCTGTAAGTCTCAACTGTCTTAAAGTTAATGCTTCACTAGAGGGAAAAACCAACTTTAGCTTGAAAATAGCCAGGTCTCCAGGGTCCTGTGAGTCTTCTTTAACACAGGAAAGTCCTTTTGGAAACCTCCCCCTTGTCTTTACTTCCCCAACTAGAAAGTATATAAATCAGTCCCCCCAAAGTAACCCCCCTCATACAGCTCTTTCTACCCCACCGGTCCTGTCCCTGTGCTTCAATGAAAGCCTTCTAGCAAAGACTTCCACAGAATTCTTTCTCAGCTGTTGGCTCTGAACTCCAACCAACAGACCACATCAAACCATAACTGGTTATTTGTGATTGGATTACTAAAATCTTTCAACTTCACACTCTGCGCTCAGTCTGACCCTCCTGGGGAAGAGGGGAGAAGGCAGGGCTTCCCTATTATTTCCCATTCCCCACCTCCAATCCTACACTTCAACCAAACTTAATTCTCCTCTTTTAGGCTTTCCCATTTGCTGTTCTCTCTCCAGAATACTGTCAACTGGCCATGTAAATGTATTCTTTAAGTCCTGTTTTAGACAGTATTACCTCTGGGAACTTATCACAATTTGGCTCAACAGCACAGACTATAGAAACAGACTGCCTGGGTTCAAATCAACAGGTTACTTAATCTACAACTCAGTTTCCTCTTCTGCAAAATGGGACCGATAACAGCACCTACAGCTGAGGATCAAGTGAGTTCAATTTCCTGAAGCTCCCAGAATAACATCTTACAGTATAGTACCAGGCCAATAATAAGCACTCAATAAATGCTAGCCGCTGCTGTTGCTGATGTTGTTATTATTATTGTTGCTAAGCTTGCTGTTATGAAGATCTCTAGTTGCCTTAAGCTCTCTAGTCCAGCACTGAATGAGTGCCCCAGAAAGAGTGGCTAAACTCAACAGTTTCCAGCCTTGATCTAAACTGACTTCCTTTCCACCATGAAATAGGAGTATTCTTTGAAGCTCGAAAAATACGCCCCCAGCCCTGCTCACCACCACCCAAACACCTACACCGACCGAATGGGACATCATTAGACGAGCCCCAACTCCCATCAGAGGCCCGGGCTCTGCCAGGCCCGAGGGACCCCCAGCGAGCCTTCTGCCGCGCCCCCCATCAGACTCCCGGTCCTCCCCCGGCGCCACTCCTTTCCCCCGCCCCCTCCAGGCAGAACCTGGGCCCCTCCCAGCGCCCTCGGCCGCCGGGCTCTGCGCCCTCTCGCTCTGAGGCCCGCCCGCCCGCCTCAGGGCCAGGCCGCTGACCGGTCCTGGAGCTGGAGGTCGGGTCGTTCCCGAGGCTCTTCATAGAAGCTGATGCCCGGGTGGGTGGCAAGGGCCCGCCAGAGGAACTCCTGCGTGTAGGGCTCCAAAGGCAGCGGGAAAGGAGGCACCCGCGTCTCCAGGCGGCTCCATAGCGCGGGCAGACATAGGCCATCAAGCCCCTCCAGGGCCACCTCGTCCAACAACGACTCTAGCGCGTCCATTGCCACTTCAGTTTGCAGCTCTCCCAGCGCCTGCGCACCAGAAGGCTAAGGGCCCTTCAGCGCGCCTGCGCAGAAGGATCGGCAGCCCTGGGGAGGTGGGTTGGACCTACAGATCCGAGGAGGAGTTCCAGAGCGCCAGCGTGACGTCACGCCCTTTGGGGGGCGGGCTCAGT
Organism: Spilogale gracilis; assembly: GCA_004023965.1. Taxonomy (NCBI): domain Eukaryota; kingdom Metazoa; phylum Chordata; class Mammalia; order Carnivora; family Mephitidae; genus Spilogale; species Spilogale gracilis. The sequence continues at coordinate 29,616 of PITA01003052.1, read as the reverse complement.
CAGCGGGGCTCCACCGCCATTGGTCCGGAACACTGAAGTAACCAGGGGAACGGCAAACAGTGTAAAGGCCGCTTCCGGTTCGAGCACCCGGAACCGCCGGCTCCAGGGATGGACGGTGAGTGTCTGTGGGCCCCCTCCGGGCGGTCGGGCGGTTATTCTCCCACCTCTCCCTCGGCTCCCTCGGACAGAATCCTAGGCAAGAGAGCCCTGGGCCGCCACTGCCTGACCCAGGATGGTCTCTGGTCAGAGGGAAAGGGAGCCTAGTGGTCCGGGTTGGGAAGAGGCTGAGGGGAGTGGTCAATGGTTTGGCCACTGTGCAGAGTTGTGTTGGTGTAGGAACCCAGTACAGGCCGGGGGTTCAGAAGAGATTTAGAGTAGAAAGGGGTGGTAGAAGTCTGAAGCGGGGTCTTGTGTGTCTTTCTCGGATGTGGAACTGTGACATCTGGGAGTTAGTATGGGGGTGGGCGTTATCCTGGGGAGTGCGGTCGGTCGTCAGCTATTGGGAAAAAGGAGTTGGTAACGTGGGTGGACGAAGTCGAGGGCATACTCTTTTTCTGAGCTTTGATATTAATAATTAGTACTGTTCAGTGCCAGGAACTCTGTAAGCGCTGTCAAGCAACACCTCGTTAAGGCTCATAACAGCCCTTTGAGGTCAGTGGTTTTATCCTGTTTTGCAAATCAAGAAACCGAGGTTCAAAGGAGTTGAGCTAATTTGCCCCAAATCAAACAGCCAGCAAATGGCAGAGTGAGTAAGAAACCCAGACACTCTGTCCCTGGAGCTAAATTATAGAGCTTTGAGATTTGGAACGGATTTCAGAGGCCCTTCGTTCCAGAGGTTGCAAATGGAAATATCTGCAGGAGCAAGTCTGGTGGGCTGGATTGGGCTGTGACTGAAAGTCAATTCCCCTTTTGAAAGGAAGGCTTCTTGCTCAGTTCCAACCAATTATTTTCTTAGGGCACTTTTCTAAATACCATGAGAGCCAATCAGTCTGAGGGCCAGATGCCACCTGTGGGCCATTATTTAGGGTTCTCTGATTAGAATCATGGAACTGATCATTGAAAACAATCTAAAAATAGGCTGCTCTGATCTTATTTTGAAGATAGGAAGACTAATGTCTAGACAAACTTAGGATCTGTGCTAGAATCCAGATCATTGTTCTCATTTCACCACTATCCTTTACTTCTGGGAATTTGTTCCTTGTATCCACTTAATGTAGGGTGGGAAACTTTTTTTTTTTTTAAGATTTTATTTATTTGACAGAGAGAAACACAGCCAGAGAGGGAACACAAGCAGGGGGAGTGAGAGAGGGAGAAGCAGGCTTCCCACCGAGGAGGGAGCCTGATGCGGGATTCGATCCCGGGTCTCCGGGATCATGACCTGAGCCGAAGGCAGTCGCTTAACCAACTGAGTCACCCAGGCGCCCCGGGAAACATTTTTTTTTTTAACTGAACAGGCTGATACGTACTTAAAAGAGGTCTTTGCCCTTTGTACCTAAGGTACTATAAAAATCATTTGCAGTTTGCCTTGTGGAAAGATCAATGTAAATTGAATTGCTACAGAATAACAGTTCTCAAATATTTTTGACCTCAGGACAGCTTTGTGCTCCTAACCTGAAAAGAGCTATGTGTATATTATATGTATGATATTTACTATATCAGAAAGTAAAGCTGAGAATATCTTAAAACATTCTTTTATCAATTGCTTTAAAAAATAACATTAAACTTGGGGTGCCTGGGTGGTTTAGTTGGTTGAGCATTTGGATCTTGGTTTTGGCTCAGGTCATGATCTCATGGGTTGTGAGATGGAGCCCCGAGTTGGGCTCCACACTCAACAGGGAGTCTGCTTAAGATTCCCTCCCTCTGTCCCTCTCTATACTCCTGTGTGCTTTCTCTTTCTCAATAAAATAAATCTTAAACAAACAAACAAACAGTAAGCCCATTACTTCTGAATATAAATTATAATTTTAATGAAAGATAGCTATGCGCCCCCCAAAAAAATTAGTAGGAAGAGTAGTATTATTTTACATTGTCTCAAATCTCTTCAATGTCTGGCTTGATAGAAAATAGCCAGACTCATCTGTGCTTCAGCAACCAAACTATTGTGTCTTTTCGCTAATGTATATGAAGAAAGTCTAGTCTCACACAGATTTTAATTGCCTTTTCAAATAACTGTAAACATTCTTTTTTGATACTACAGCAAAACTTAGAACATGGTAGTTTTTTGAAGGGTATGTACAGTGTGCCATTTGAAACCATATTGGTGAGCTTTTGTTCTCTGTTACATTAAAATCCATTAGTTTATCTTGCTCTTTGTTCAGATATTTTACCCACATACGATTTTGTTACATCAGGCATTGGACATTTGGAAAATGTTGGTTTACTGAGTTCTGCAAACCTTCTAAATGTTGACATTTTAACTAGATATTAGACATTTCAACTAGATAGACGTTAACTAGATATCAAGTGGAATGTCATTATATAATATCAAGAAACTCACATTTGTTAATATCACCACCTAGCTCATTTTTTAGAAAAAAAGTTTAAGCTGCTAAACTCAAGGAAGGAGAAACAAGTTTTCATTTGGGCAACAGACACTGTGAGTTGTTAATTTGTAGGGACCGCCTCACTTTTTTTTTATTCCATATTTGAGAAAATGTGAAGCATCCCAGTCTAAATAACTATAGTTTGTTAGTTGTTCATTCAGGTAAAAATTGCATTCCATACATATGTGGCTAGTTCGGCTGGCAGCTCAAACAAACACACCGGAGTGTTTTCTGGGATCACCTATTGTACTTTGGCTTGTAGCAGAAGTGCTTGGTGTGTACTTGCCATTTTGTCACACAGAATATTAAAAATGTACTCATGAGAAGAAATGGAATAAAATTAATTTTTACAGTTTCATAAGGATGTTCTTAGGTGAAAGAGATTTTTTGGTTGTCAATTTAGCGTGAGTATGTGGCAGTAAAGGGTACAGTGATTACTAGGACAGTTTGGTGTCATTGCCTTGTAGCAGTTTTGCCCACTGCTGCTTTCCCATCATCAGTGCAGATAATCAACACAGTGAAGATGTCTTAGAATTGTGATGAAAATAGTTTTGTCCTTGTGAACCCCTCTTCCTTCCAGGGTCTGGGGAAAGCAGTTTGAGAAACTATAGATCACTATAGATCATTTTCAAGAAGTCTGTTCAGTCACTCTATCATAATCCCCCTCCTAGAGCATCATCATGGCCCTGTGGAGGAACCTGTTAATTTTCACTTGGTTACAAAAAGGAAAAACTTGTTCTCTTTAAGAAAGCACTTGCCCTAAGATCAGATTTAGCATTCAAAGGATCCCTTTTCCATTATGATTTTTTTAAGACTTAGATTTACACAACAATTTATAGCCACCTACCTGATGGGTAAAGTGAAGCATACCGTAATGAATTGTGAGTCTAGCCAACTAGATAAGCCAAGTCCAGCCTTATTGAAAAAATGTTTACTTCCCAAACTTACAAAAGCTCAAGTATCTACCAAATATCCCCAAACTGGATTGTAGTTTGGCTGATTCTTAATATCCAAATCACCTTGGTTTTTCACATTTTTCCTGGCCTCTTGGTTTTGACTTTGGGCAAATTTTATCTAGCTCTGCAATGCAGCCTGATGTAATGTTGATATATTTGGGGGGCTCTGTGTTGGTGGATTCACATCTCAGCTGTGTACTCTGACCTCTCTGAGCCTCAGTTGTCCTGTCAATAAAATCGAGCCAATGATAAGGCTTACTTTGTTTGGTCTGGTAACCCACTGGTGAATTCAATGAGACTATGCATGAACACACTTAACGCCAAGTCTGGTATATAAAAAGTGCTCTGACTTGGTAAGCTAATGCTGTCATTATCTGCAAATGGGTGGACTTCAGCTGGCAAAAGAGGGAGGAGGGAATCTGATGACGCTTTTTAGCAAATAATAATCTCTGCGATTAGTTCTCTGTTTGTTTAAAAGAAAAGCCGACATGTGACATTCTTTTCTTTACCTGAATGTAAACCAGCAACGTGTGAGTCTTTTGCTATGAAGTGTACCCCTTCATGGTAAAGTCACATTTCCTCCAGTGCTTTTAGAATATGAGATGGTTCACGGAAAAAAAAATATTTCTACTCGGTTTTCAAGGAATGTAATAATTAGACAAAAGTTCAGCACATCAACGTAATTAGAAAGGATTTTAAAGCTGTTCATTTGCTTTTGCTCTCCCCAGAGCAAATATTCAACATTTCCCCCTGTTCATTTGCTTAGTACCCTTTCTCCAAGAATTAATAATGCCAAGATGAAATTTAGCCTAGCTTGTCTAAATAATCCCAAACTGCAAAACGGGTGATGTTTGAATTAGTAAGATTTTGTTGAAAATACAGTCAGCCTGTCTGCTCTCTTCTGTTCTGGTACGGTATCCACCTGGGCTCCTGGTAATTTGTTGATTTCCCTTACTATTTAAAATAAACCAAGCCAAAAATGACGTAAAATAGAACAAACCAAGCATTTAGCAGGCAAAATAAATGTGTGGTCCGTGGAGTCTCTGTGTCTGTTCTGTCTTCCTTCCTTCTTTGCACCCAGCCTTGAATCTGATTCATTTCTTTTCCTCTTCTATTTCTTAGTATTCATCCAAGCCTGTGATTTTTAGCTTATAGGAAGTTGACACTCTATGTTTTGCTTATTCTTTCTTAGGCTATCCATTTAGTAACTCCACATTTCAGTGCCTTCCATGTGCTAGAATCCAGAGACATCAAGATGAGTAAGACTGGATCCAGGTGAAGAGTAGATGGGAGTTTATTGTATTATTCTTTTATTTTTTATTTTTAAAGTAGGCTCCACACCCAGCATGGAGCCCAGCATGGGGCTTGAACTCACAACCATGAGATCAAGACCTGGGCTGTGATCAAGAGTCAGACACTAAGGGGCGCTTGGGTGGCTCAGTCCTTAAGTGTCTGCCTTTGACTCAGGTCACAATCCCAGAGTCCCGGGATCGAGCCCCGCATCGGGTGCCTTGTTCGGCCGGAAGCCTGCTTCTCTCTCTCTCACTCCCCCTGCTTGTGTTCCCACTCTAGCTGTGTTTCTCTGTCAAATAAATAAATAAAATCCTTTAAAAAAAAAGAGTCAGACACTAAGAAACAAAAGTCAGATGCTTAACCAACAGCCACCCAGGTGCCCCTGATTGTGGTATTTTCTTAACAAAGATCAATACAATCTATTAACACCAAATCAGAATTGTGTACGGCAACAGCTTTCTCAATGCTAGAGCTAAATGGAGACCACCTCCCACCCCCCTTTAACAGGGAGGTGCACTTTCCACTTTGCCACAGCACCTCCCTGACTGCCCCCCCCTTTGCATGTGT